>CAEGAD010097133.1:0-10281 GCA_903067055.1 Poeciliopsis paucimaculata | reverse complement strand
AGTTTTAGTTGGACAAAACTATTAAATTTCTTATGTGAATGTATGTAAATAAGCAGTGACGTTTAGAAAAATGCACCAATAAATAACTTCTCTTGGTCCTTAGCCCTGCTGGGGGCTAAGCACCTCTAAAGGTCAGATCTTAGAATCGCCCCTGGTACATTATATTTTTCTATCCATAATTTTAAGCAAAAACATACCATAAAGATCTGCTGCATCTCTTTAGACTTGGGCACGATGCGTTACTTTGGAGATCTTTTAGTCTTCTTCATGTGGCTAGACAGGTTCTGTGTGAGTTGTGTGGGGATTCTACAGAGCTGCAAGTCTTTAGGTGACTTAAATGAAACCATAAAAGTGACAAAGTTAATTATAATTTATAACACCCATTACCTTTCCAGATTGTGCCAGTTTGTTTGGAGAAATTATTTCCCTTATTAAATGGAATAACTTGAAAAGCAATTGTTTTATTTACTGTTCTTATCAATAATAATAAAATGAGGTGGCCTGATAAAAAAAAAAAAAACTTAAATGTTTTTGAAATGTTACAGTATAAAGCCCATGCACAAATTGAATTGAAAATTGTGATACTTTTACTAATGATTTTGAAATCACAATTTTGCTCAGCTTTAAATGTTTCCTCTAAACATAAAACACCAAATTGCATGACAATGCAAAAATAAAGTTTGGGAACTGACTGCAGAAGTTTAAAAACAACTTTAGAATCAGAAATCATGTGTGCTTCACAAGCTCCAGGTACTTGCATCATGAAAATAACTCACATCAAAGAACAAGGTGAGGTGGTGGGAAAAATCTATTATGCCATCTCTTTAAATGGGACATAACCTTAAAGACACGATGTTAAGTCTTTACTGGTGTTAAGCTTTAACTTATTGTCAAATAAACCTGTAAACAAGCAAGACTAATATGATTGTTTTCTTTCTCTGATGTGTAGTCAAGCCCCCATGGAACTGCAACAAATTCCTCAGTGACACAGATTATCATTCCTCCACATGCTCCAGTGAGCAGAAAGTATGTGTACATAATCTAAGCCCTTTAGTTTATTTTAAGTATGTCCCATAGCCTGTTCTACACCTTCAGATGACAGTAAGCACAGGAAACTATTGTACCCAGCACTTGTGGAAATGACTTCCCACCAGATACATGCATCAACAGCATTTGTTTTTTAACAAAAATATTTACATTTTGCCGAATTATCTGCAGTCTTACTTTAGAAAATGGAAGTTAGGTTTGAACAGTTGAGCTCGATGCTAATGTGAGTTCCAAGGTTTTTTGTTTTGTTTTGTTTTTGTTGTTATAACAACAAAAACAAATCTCAAAAGCTCATTGTGGTTCATGGAATGCTATTTTAGAAAACTTCCTGAAAAAAAAAAATTAGTGAAGCTAATTTTGCAAACAAAATGGCATACCAAGCAAGATAAACTGTCTCTAACGATATGATTGTTTTAAAATGATATTTGCTAGAAATGCTAAAAAATGCTAATAACACACCTTTTCACTTTTGCAGTAGACAGCTATTCCACCTGATCACACTGAACAGGCCCGCCTTTATCAAAAGGTGTTGATAATGGAGTTCAGACCAACTAAGTCTTAATTGTGAACAACCACTAAAGACTCAATGGTCATAAATGGTTACTAACATTAGATGTAAATAAACATATAATAAAATACTGGTAGTGGTAGGAAAAGTTTTAAGGTTTTGCATGAAGCTGTTTTTAATATTTTACAAACGTAGTTGTTTTAAAGTGTCAGAAATCTGCTTTGATGTTGACTCAAATGGTTGCCAATTGCTTTCTTCTTTCCAACCTTTAATACATTTGTGAAGTGAACAACCAGGATTGTCTTATTGCCAGATTTATTGTTCCTGAGCTGAAGATCTCTGCAGCTCCTTGATAAATGCTCTCCTTGCCAGGCCTGTGAGTTTAAGTGAACAGCTATGTCTTGGTAGGTTTGCAATTGACACACTCTTCATTTGTTCCGTGTTGGATTAAACCGTGCTGGGTGAGCTGTTCAAAGTTGGGACATTGTTTTATAGCCTAGGTCTGCTTTAAATCTCTTCACAACTTTATCCTGACCTGTCTGCTGAGAAGTGTGGTCTTACTTGTGATTTTTGTGTCTTAAGTTTCTTTAACAAACCTCTGAGGCCTTCATAGAACAGCTGGATTTGTTCTATGAAATTACACGCAGGTGGACTTTATTTGCTAATTTTGTAACTCTTGGAGGCAGTTGGTGGCACTGAGTTTTATTTATAATTATTAGTGTAAAAGAGACTGAATATAATTTTTTTGGGGGGAGGAGGAGAAATTAAACCATGCATAATTTTTTTTAAGTTCTTAATGAAATTATTTTTGAGGTGGTGATTCACATTTCTTCCTCCTTCGTCATCACATTTTACTCAAAAAAAAAAAAAAAGAGAAGAAAAGGTTTGCAGTTACAATGAAATAAAATGTACAATAGTTCAACTAATTTAAATATAGGGCCATTTACATGACTGATGACAGCATCTCACAAAAACCAAAACATAAATAGCCAATAGCCACACAAATACATTTTTGGTAATGATTTTCCTTGTTTCCTATTGTCAAAAAAATAGAATATTTAAATGTAATGTGTATGGTACTTTTAGTCTAGATAATAAACTACAACAATGTTCTAATTACAAATGTAAACCGTTTCGTAAGTAGATTGTCATTGTTGTACCACAAGTGGCCAATTGCCCACAGACTTGTTGATTATGACACAGTTTGCACAGTTTTTTTTCTTCTTTTTACTTAAACAAAATTACAGTTTTGTTTAAGATCATCTCAGTACTATCTTTGATATTAAAAGTTGTCTAATGGCCTCAGATATTTAAATTTGCCAATAATGGAAAAACAAAAGAAATCTGTAAGGGAGGGAAATAGATTTTTCACTGCACAGTTCGCCACTCTTAAAGGGGTGTCTTTCATTTCCAGAGCTTGTGATGATAGCTTTAACAGTAATTAGACTTTGGGACAATATTGCCATTGCCATTGCCAGTCTTTAAATTTTTGTGTTCACATTTTATTTAACATAAAATTTATCAATACATGATTACTGCTTAAGCTGAAAAGGATATGTAAATTTCCATACCAATATATACTGTTCACTGAAATAAGTGTTGTCTAACTTAGATATATGAATAAAAAAATATATATATATATGGTTGTGTTTTTCAGATATTCCTAAGAAGAAGAAATAAAAATTTATATTTCAAATACATGGATGATTCAGATTTTTAGACTTGGATGCAACCTAGATTTGTCCAGTTTATTTTTCTTTGTCTTTTTTAAAAATTAGATTAGTCCCCTGCAGATTAAGGATATTAGTCATGCACCCTGCTACATTAGGACAAGCTGCTGCAACATTGAGTTGAATTTAGTTGTGAATCTTTATATAATCACTTGTGCTTTTGCCACAAAAAAACTTTCTAGAATAACAAATGAATCACTTTCTTTCTGGGGACAAGTCATAAATGAGGACATTTCTGAGATGGCTGTAACAACAGGATCATTTAATGTGTTTTAGGTTTGTAATTAGGACCTCTTGTTTAAGATGCTCAGGCGTATAGTTTCTACACCCTGTCCCTGAAGCCGTCCACACTCTCCTTTTTCATTTATTGTGTCATTCACAACATTTTTTTTTTTTTTCTGAAAACAGCCTAGCCTTGAGCAGACTACTTCACGATGTCTTCAGACGGGAAGCGCCTGCTCCCACCTCGGGATGGCAATTAGCCATCTTATCCTGGGCTCCGCACACAATTGCTCCTGGCCTTCTCCACGACTGTCTAAAAATGTGATATTGATGCACTAAACAGTTTGTGTCTGTCATAAATGATTAGTGTCCTTGTTGCAGCTTGTCAGAGGTGCCAGCTTCATGGATAAAATTGGGATGCAAAGGCACATTTTGTGCCTTGTTCATGTTTGACCCTCGAGCTGAAAAATGCAATTATAGTTCCACTGGCATTACAATAGAGGCGACAAGAAAAAGGCTCAGGCATTTCATGTTGCAAAGGGCTAAACAATAAGTTAAGTTTGAGAAACAAATATTTCTGATTTGCTGTTGCAAATGTTTCTTTCCAGTCTGCTCAGTGATCATCTTCTAACCAGTTGTTTCCCTACTGCTTCACCTCTATCACAGAAGTTGCAAAATTCACCAACCCCTTTGGCTTTTGTTCTCCCTGTCTTGTAATCAATGCTTTCCTCCACTGATAAGTACTCCAGTTATTGATGTCCCCATGCTGGCTGCTCTGGGATTGCTGCCAAGCAATGTGTGTCTGCTGTTCCAGGATGACTTATCCTTGCTCGCCATTGGCTGATACTCGTTTCGGATTGCAGTCCTCTCTGTGTACTCAAGTTCAGTGGAAGATAGAATGATACTTTCCCGGTTTCTGCCAAATTTAGCTTACATCTCAAAGAAGATGAATCTAAGAAAAATAAAATTCTGGATGAGAGAGAAGTGCAATGCCATTTTTCGGTTTTGGTCAACTAATGAAAGCAGTCCAGTTAGCGTGACTGTTTAACAATGGTACTGTGAAGAAGTCCAGCCAAATCTTCAATTGAAAGACTTGTCTTTTTAGCATTTTGGCATTTAATCATGTATGTCAGATTATCATTGCACTCCGGGCAAATGTTTTTGCTTTATGTGTTCTACAAATAAGTCTCCATTGAGCATCAGTATTTATCTGGTTAAAGTTTGGAGTTTATGTTCATGTATTATGTAGAACTTGGATTTAGATAGTCAGCATTAACAACCTTTATACAGTAGTAAAAAATAGGAGTACACAAACTTTCAATTTTAGGAGCTTAACTTTAAAAGTATATGTGAAAAATGAAGCCTAATTTTTAGAAAATCAAACCCACAACAAATACTACCATATCATAATTTATTTAACACAAATTAAGCCACATTTAAAACAAAAAAAAAAACCTTGATAAATCAAGAGCCTTGACTATGTCAAGGTATAATTTTATTTTTCTGTAACTACAGTTCAACCTTGAATTTCATGAACAATCACTGGTATAACCTCCATGCCACTGGAGATGTGGAAAACCTAAATACAAAATGTTTAAGTTCATCTTTAATCAACTAAAAAATGTAATATGACTCTTTCAGTACTCTAACTGTGTTGTTGCTTTGGTTGTGGTCTATCGTTTGTGTCACAGAGCTCTACCCAAAGGTGGAGCCTCAGATCTGGAGGTCATCTCCCAACAGGTGGAGGATGACAACCAGTGTGTGGCTCCAGTCCAGCTAGTCAATTTCACCTACAGAGACTTGCCTTTGGCAGCCCTGGACATATCTCTAGCTGGATCCCAGCTCATATCCAACCCTGATGAAGAGGACAACAGGGATGGGTAGGAATCAGATTCGAGTGTATTTATTTTCATAAAACCGCGTATTGTGTATATATATATATAATGTTAAACCTGAAACACTCGTTTCGCCATTGTTATACTGAGGTGTAAATCCCTTAAAGAAACATGATGGCTTCTGAAAGTACACAGAGCACCACACTTTTTTGTCTTTGCCATGTGAGAAAATCTGTCACACATTGGCCTCCAAATGTGTATCACATTGGGAGCCAATGATAAGAATATGGTCACAGCTTATGAATCTGGTGAAGGATTTAAACTAGTCTCAAAAAACGTAATTCATTTTCCACACTATTGAAAATAGTCTCCAAATGAAGGACCTTCAAAACAACTGCCAACATCCTCAGGTCTGTTTGTCTAAGCAAGTCACCTGAAAGTAGTCTGCAAGATGTTAAATGTGGTTTTCAAATGCCTAAAAGTGTCGTCATTGGACCTACAGTAGAATTTTGCTACAGTTTGAATGAAAGTGCCTGCCTCTACAAAAAGAGGCTGTGCAGGTTTGATTTTCACTGTTCGTGTGCAAGAAAGAAACCCTTGTTTTCTAAGAAGACCACAAAAACCAGACTGCAGTTGACAAGAGAGAATTCATAGACAAAGATCAGGAAGAGAATTGTTATTAGCAAAGTTTTAGGATTGATTAAATATTAATGTACAAGGACAGATGACACATTAAAATTAAATACACCATTCCAGCAAACACATACCAGATGTGAAGAATGGAGGGAGAAGTGTCATAGTTTGTGGATGCTTCAGAACCTGGCCAGCTCACCATAAAATTCATCCTAAATTCAGCCATGTACGTGAGAAAAATGTGAGATCAACTGTAAAAGTATTAAAGCTGAAACAGAACTGAACCTAGAAAAATTACAAAGACCAATCCAACAAGAAAGAGGGCCCTGAGCTAAGCTAAACCTGATATCCTGATTTCATAGTACGGTGACTTGGGAGAGGTTGTATATGCAACACTTAACCCTCTACCTTATTGGGTAAAGCCAGGTTAGTTTCTTTATTTTTACTTGAAATTAAATTTATCCAGTTTCTAGATATACAGACAGCAATCAAAGATTAGACAAAGTTAGTATTTCTGGTAACATTTTATTTGAACGGATGTCCATAAGACTGAGATGACACTGTCAAAAACATGACATAACACCTCTCATGAACATGAAGGGGTCTTTATGAGTGTTTATGAGGTGTCATTAGGAAAATAATCACATTTGTAATTCAAAGTTACACTAAAAGTTGCATTAAAAGTGTATTTGGTGCACCATGGTGCATTATTTGACACTTTAAAAACTTGCATTAAAAGTTCATTAATTCCATTAGAAGTGCCATTATTAACCAAGTAACACTAATTGACAACAGTATAAGCATTCATGAAGACTCCTTCATTTTCATGATAGGTATTATGTCATGTTTATGACAGTGTCACATCAGTCTTATACACACCCCTTCAAATAAAGTGTTATTATATTTCCTAACACAAACCGGAACATTCAATGGAGTGTCTTAGTTTTCCCCATAAGCTGCAAATAAGTTAGTGACATGATAATAATCAATAAGTAGTTTGATAGACGTAAAAAAAATACTAGAAATGCAATTATGTATTGATTAATGTTCTGGGTATTTGCTCATTGTTAAGAAGATATCAGCGATGTTGTGTGTGAGCCACCATGTCTGCTCTTTGTGTCAAAGCGCTACATTTCTAATTATGGCAGAATTGCAATTACTGCAATCTTTAATCTACCCTGCCAGTGAAAAGCTCTGCTGTTCTTCTCCCCATTGCTCATATTTGCATTTTGTAATTATACCTGCCATGTTGAATCATGTCTCATTTTACAATAAAGTCTGTAAGATGATGATAACTGAAAATAAATGCGTTAGTGTCACCATGTTAAATGGGCATTTTCTCCACTGATGTGTTCGTTGTAGCTTAATGACACGGCAATTTCTCTCCTCCACACAGGTTTGTGTTCACAATTTCGATAACCGGCGGAAAACAAAAGGTGTTGTTAGCACCACAGCCATCCTGAAATGTCAGAGCCTTGTGATGGTGCTCTCTCTGCCTACAAGGCCTTCTTGTTCTGGCCTTGTGTTGTTTTGTTCTCACCATAATACCATGCTGCAGTCCCAGCGTTCTGTGGGACAGGATACACCACTCCCTAAGCACCCCTGGAAGCAAATGTCTGTGGCTTTCCAGTCAGGAAGCGTGACTCACAGCCCTCCTGGCATGCTGTGATGTTGGCACCCATGCAGAAAAGTAGACAAACAGCATAAGCTTAATTAGAGCATTCGGCATCTCGCCGTCGAGGCCCCTGGTGCACGTACATGCTCATACGTACCATCGGTTGACTGAGTCCAGTCAACCGATGGTCGACTGGACTCTGCCTGTTTGGCCCAGTTGAAGCTGGAGGCTCCGTGGCACGGAGGGAAGGGACAGATGGGTCCTGTCCAAAGCACCCACTTCCAGCCTCCGTCTTGTTCAGATCACTGTTGTGCTCACATATTGAATAGAAAACAGACGTCCTGAGCAATGGTGAACCAAAGGGAAAAATCCGACATCCTTGCAAATTATTGTCCCAGTGAGAGCTTTGGTGTGACACCATGTGAAACTTATGGCCCCTGCAGGATTTTACAGTGTACAATGGAAAACTGCATGTGTCTTGACTTTGGAAAGCACAAAGTTATTGTGCTTTCCAAAACTATTCAAAGACATTGATACTTTTTATATTTTGTCACATTACAACCCACTTCAATGTATTTTCTGTTGTAAATAATTGTAAAGTAGAAACACCTACATATGTGTAAAATTTACTTGGGTAGTAACTAATTAAATATACTTGAAGTAACCATTAGAAAACAAGGTACTGTTAGTAGTTTTACGTCACTTAATTTATTCTTGAGGAATTCTATTCCTCAAGAATAAGTGAAGAGTTTTCTTGAATGAGGAGTTTCTTGCATGTACAGCCTCTCCCAAGTCACCCCACCACACTTTTTAGCTACTCTACACACCTTTGGGTTGTATTTGTATTAAACCCTTGGAGTCAACACTGTAGATTGAAGTTGCATTTCTGTTCCAAATGCAAGTCTGGGGTTGTCCGTTTAGGGTTTGTATTTCAACAGGCTAAATTTCTTTGCCCTTAGCTCTTTTTCTGATAAATACTTTACCGAGTCTGTCTGCTTAGGTGGACTTTCCATCTCGATAGGTTTTATAACAGGACATTATTCAAATCTTTTGGTCTTTCCCAGGCTCTGAAACGATCTAACATTACCTCAGGTGAACAAAGACATAAATGAGTAAAATTCCACATTATAATTATTAAAGAAAAATGACGCCAAACTGAACAGGCTATGTGTGGAAAAACTGCTTCTACAGGACTGAAAAGGTAAAAATAGCAGCCAGGTGCTATTGATGAAAAGGCCTTTATTAACTGATCAACATTGGTCCAAAATTCCTCCACAACGATGTGATCCACTGACAAAGACAAGCTTTTGGATCATGAGGTGAACTTAGTTTTGCACTCGCATTTAAGTACTACTTCACTTTGTGGGTCAACAGCTTTTCCTGCTGAGTCTGCCGAAATCTTTTGCCCAAGTCCTGCAGCACAGTAAGAGAGATGACAGAACTTATAACATGATCAGACTAAATAAAAATAAAATATTGTACTATTATTTATTTGGATTTATAGCTTTGCTTCTTTATATAAAGTGAATATCTGCATTGTTTTCTTAAATGAAAAATATATATATTCTTGCTGTAATTATAGAGTGCTAAGAAGTATTTAAGGACAACAATGTCCTGTAATATGTGTTATAGTAAGTCAATGAACCTTGGTAATAAAATTCCTGATACTCTGGTCACAGGCATTCCAAGACACCTTGTCATCGCAGTTTCATGCTCTCGGTTATCAGACAAATCACCGGATACCTTCATGACTAAGTTGTGTGACATCCTAGGAATGACACAATGAAGGAATGTGTTGCATGCTGCATGATTTCAATCTGTCAATCGCTGTGGCGTTTTCCTGTGCATTCCATAGTGTTATGATTGTCACTGCTTCCTGACGTAAAAACTCGTGCTTTATTTGCTGATATCCAGCCTTGGGTGATGTGAAAAATTATGGTCACTATTTACAATTTACGTTCCACTATTATAGTTTACTTGCAATGTTCTGTGTGACTGCTTACCTAAATCATGGGCCAGATATTTCTTTCTATTTGACTTTGTGCAATCTTTTCTCTCTTAATTCTGTCTCGTTTATAATTTTTGCCAAAAGTAAACAAAATATTGTTTGCAGCAGTTGTTAAATTAAGGGAGACCATTCAGTTTCAAAATGGACAATGGTGCATTGCTTTTTGAACTATTATTTTGCTTTATATATTAGGGGGAAAAAAGCAAGACAAACCACTGTGTTAATTTACATTTATCCTTGAAAAACATTGCTGCGTGAGCCTTTAAAAGGAGCCATAGGTGACATGTGGTGAATAAGGCACAGATAAAGTGGATGCAAACAAAATCATCTATATATATATATATGTATATAATGGCTGATTAGAATTTTCTAAACACCCAGAGTAATACCCTCATCTAATCTTAATCTAATGCAATGAAAGGCAAACCATCTGTCTGTAATTATGAGGAATTATTTTTCCTTTGGATGATTTGAGCAACTTGCTTTCTGATTTATTCTGCTAAGAATTGTTTAGCCACTTGGAGGCACTCATAGAGTCTAAAGATCTTTAAACTGCAAAAAAAAAAAAAAAAAAAAAAAAAAAAAAAAAAAATGAAGAAAAAAAAAAACAAAACAAACAAACAACCAAACAACCACCAACCAAACAACAAATTTTTTTAAAACCAAAAAAAAAAAGACCGAAA
>CAEGAD010097126.1:0-12803 GCA_903067055.1 Poeciliopsis paucimaculata | reverse complement strand
TTTTTAGTTGTGATTTAAAGGAACTCAGTGTTTCAGCTGTTTTACAGTTTTCTGGAAGTTTGTTCCAAATTTTTGGTGCATAGATGCTGAACGCTGCTTCTCCTCGTTTAAAAAGATGCTTCAATAGAAAACATTGGTTTTCTTCAGTTTATCGTAACGATTGTGTGCAGAATTTCTAATAATTTGAGTTGGAATTCAACTCAAATTATTAGTTGAATTGAATTATAAAAATAGATTATGAAATCAAAATATATTATGAAATAACCAGTTTAAGTTGTTTTTATTAGCATTTATTACAACAAATATAAATAAACGATCTAGTGTACAAGGTGTACTTGGAACATTAAGTTTATTGTTCTGACCGTAAAACACAGGATAGAAGCGCAACCCAGCGTTAACTTCTGAGGAACCTGATTCCCCACAGCAGCCGTTTCGCCAGACTGAGGGCCGCGTTCCGTTTCTGTAAGCGGCTCCAGTTCTCACGGCTTCTGTATGATCCGCGTCACGTGCAGAGCTAAATGGAACAGACCCAACTTGTAAACATGTCGGTTCCTGTCAGGAACATATTTCCTGGGATGGCAGGAATGATATGGCATTTAGAGCTACTTGTGTTTTCGGCATTTTATAACTGATTTTAACCAACCATTGTTACACACATGATTAGTGTGGCAAGTTTAATTCAAGCTTAATTAATGAAAATTTCAAAATAAAAGACCACTCAATTTTTACATCAGGTAATTGCTCTTCTGTGCTTTATGTAACTGGATTAAACAAACCACTCTTACACATGGGGATTAGTTTCGCAATTTAAAATCAAGCTTACTGAAAATTTCAAAATAAAAGCACTGAATATTTTTACATCAGGTAATTGCTCTTTTGGGCATTCTGACTGATTTAAACAAACCACTGTTACACATTGGATATGTGTGGTAATTTAAAATGAAGCTTAATGAAAATTTCAAAATAAAAGCCTTGGCAATTTTTACATCAGGTTATTGCTCTTTTCTACATTATATAACTGATTTAACCCAATCACTGTTACACATGGGATTAGTTTGGCCATTTAAAATGAAGCTTCCTAAAAATTTCAAAATAAAAGCCTTCACTTTTTTTTTTTTTTTTTTTTACATAAGATGCTTGTTGTTTTGGGCGTGTTCTAAGGTGCCAGGCCTTCAAAATAAACTGTGCTAACTGAAACACAAGATACTTAACTAGCGCATTTTATCCTCATCCATTAAATAAGAGAAATCTGGATAAACCTGAAGTATTTTAGTAACTTAATCATTTCTCAACCTCAAGTTCAAAGGTCAGTAAAACAAAAAGTGCATTTCACTCTCAATTTCCCCCAAATCACACAAAGGACATCTCTGGTCATCTTGTGGGACTGAATGGTGGTCTGTGTGCATTTATCACACACAAATCTAGAGGAAACACAAACAAATGGCTTTTAGATATCTGTCCACTGCAGTGACCGCTATGCATGACAGGGCTAAATGATTATTGACTTGAAACAAACTCCTATATGTTGATTAAAAACTAGATAGTTTTGTCTTATTTCATGTGTATGAAAATATTTGCACTTGAAATTAGACCTAAAATACTTTTGAATGTTGGTGTATTTTGCAGTGTTTCAAAATATTTCTAATTTCAAAGATGTGAGAAAGTCGGCCTCTAAGTTGGGGACGTTCGCTGCTGCTTTGCTTTATGGATTTATGTCGGCTGTGCACAGAGTCAAATCTGAATCAGCAGCGCCCCGTCAAAAGTCACATTCAGGTGTTTCGGGTCGAGCCCGACTCTCTAGCTTGAGACATTCTCTGTTCTCAGCTGCATTTTCAGCTCCCTGCAAGCAACATGCACAAAAGGGTAAGAGTGGGTTTGAACTGGGCTTTGTAAACGCTTTACTTCAGCTTCCTAAACTGTTTGAAATCTTTTCAGACTTGGATCGCCAAGCTCTACAAGAAACGAGTGTGCACCACCTTTGTGGAGGACTCTTTCAGGTAAGTGCAGAGCGACGGTTATGCGCTGCGGTGTGTTGCCATTACTGACACAAAATTACTCTTTGTGTCAGTAATGGAGCGCTGTGTCAGTGTGGAGGAGCGAGAGACGCCCACTCCTCCGTGGCGCTCGGGGACTACTTCAGCACGGCCATCGTGAACCGCTGGCACAGCGCCCAGCACTCGTCTGAATACCCGACCGACGCTTTTGGAGAGGTTCAGTTCGCAGGAGCCAGCAAGAGACACAGCCATGTGGGTCCCTTTTGGTTTGGCTTTAAGAAATCTGATCTGAATCTGAAGACAGAGACATTTATTTTAATCTTATGCCCTAATTATCAAGCAAGATTATAGTATTTGTCAACACATTGGAGATTCCTGAACTCTGACCTGTGGCTGCACTTAATAAATTGAAATGTCTTTCTGTCAGTTTTTACGCCTGTCGTCAGACACCCACCCAGATCTGGTCTACACCTTGATGACGACCCATTGGCATCTTCCCACACCAAACCTGGTGGTTTCTGTTATGGGTGGAGAGGGCAGAATGAAGGTGAAGACCTGGGTGCGAGAAGTCCTCAGGCAGGGACTTGTGAAAGCAGCACAAAGAGCAGGTGAATGTAAACCGAGTTCTTTACAAACCAGAGCAGAAAAGATGGAAAAGGGGAACGCGAGACGTTTTTCTCCAAATTGGAAAAGTCAATTATAATCCAGAACAGAATTTCCTTTTAGACAAGGAACTTTTTGCACATTTACATTTATTTACTCACTTTGCATCATACAACTTTGTGCAGTGTTAAATCATTTATGTGACATTTTCACTTCGTCCAACTAACTTCTGAGGATTCTCATGCGGCATTTTTTAATTTCATATGAAGATCAAAGCAATGATCTGCTTGTTAATGAACTGCTTGCACACTGCAAAGATACAAAAACTCACAAAGTATTTCTAGTCTAACTTCTAGTGCAAATATCTTGGTCCACTCGAAAGAAGACAAAGCTAACTTACAAGTAACGTTTTGGCAAGACATATGAGCTTGTTTTAAGACGATTTCTTAAAATTGATTAAAATGTGATAGTTACATTAGCAGATTATTTCATTTCTAACATGGAAAAAATGTCTTGTTATAAGTGAAATAATCTGCCAGTAGAACAAGTACTTTTATTATCAATATTAAGGAATTATTGACTCTAAACAAGCACCTGTGTTTTCCCGAAACGGTACTACTAAGGTTTTGTCATATTTCAAGTATGCTGAGATATTTGCACTAAAATCTAGACCAAGAATACTTGGTAAGATTTTGTGTTTTTTCAGTGCACAGTCAAATCGGCAGATAGTTCTCATTTCACATGTGGCTGCAAACAAATGGAAGACAAAAATCTGACAAAACTGCAGTATTGGGCTGATTAAATCTCCAAAAAGCTCAGATATACTTTAAACATCTTTCATGGAAAGGTAAGGACCATCTTTAGAGACATTGATTTGTGATGGACTTCTGTTTAGACTTATTGAACACATAATGACGTGTGTTGAACTGTCCCTGCACAGGAGCGTGGATCTTTACAACAGGACTGCGTGAAGGCGTTGGCAGGTGTGTTGGCGAGGCGGTGAGAGATCATGCCACTGCAGCGTCCTCTGACTCCCTCAACAAGGTGGTGGCCGTGGGCGTCGCTCCGTGGGGAATAGTGCACAACAAGGAGCAGCTCGTCAACCCTAAGGTTGTTGTTTTAAGAAGCACGTGATCTTACCCTAGAGGTTTCTATGCTCTGCAGGAAGGTGTGATGTTTACCTAACCTTTTCTCCTTCATTTGTAAAAGGTGCTTATGTTGCTTGTTCACAAACACAACAGAGACAAGAGTAACTTTGACTGACTTTTATTCTGTTCTTTTGTCTTCAATCTCCGTTTTACACCACAAGAACACTGCAGAACTAATAAAAAAAATACAGATGATGTAAAAAAAAAAAAAAATCCCTTACTTGTCTCAGCTTGTAGAAAATATACAAAACATAAAGTAAACATACCGCCTTGACCTACAAGTGGATCAGCTGTTGGACTTGAAAACTCATTTTGAAAACTAAGTTTGTAACAACTTTTCCAAGCTTTCAGATGCTGGAAGTTCAAATATGATTAATTATTTGAAAAAAGTAAAGATATTGAAAAGAGAAAGCAAAGCACTTGAAATCAATCATGTTGTATGAACTTTCGCCATGGTGTTTACGGCACCACAGCTACACATGGTGGCAAAACCAAACTTCCTGGAAAAAAAATCAACCCTACATGTCTCTAACAGAGCATCACCACCGCCCTGAGGCATAGTGGCTGCCTGTTACCTAGCAACCCCAATGAAACTCAGCCCGTCTCCTAGCAAGCCAAGGAGCTCCAGCATGCTGTACAATGGCTGCTGGAAAAGACAAGTATTTTGTTGTCTTATCATCCATAAACCCCTTTCTGAAATTTTGTTGGTTGTGCAGGAGGCTCCACTTCTGCTTTTCAAAGATTGCACTGTTGTTCAAGTGTGCATCTGTTTGCAGTGTGAGTGTGAACGTTGGGTTTTGGGGGGCGTGACCAGCAGCAGATTATTTGGATTCAAAATGACAAGACGCTCAAACGGTTCAAAATTTGCAGAACTGAGTAGACTGACATCTCATTATTGAAGGATAATTTTATGGAAAGACTGTAATCACCAATAGCTCTATGCTAATCTGTAACACCTTTGTATTGATTTTGTACATCACTAAAAGCTGCAATTTGTTCAGGGATGTCTCCACTATTTGTACTCCCTTTAGCTGAAATGGTACATTAGTTAATTTAGCAGGTTTCTCATCTGAAATAAATTATCGTGGATGGTTTCTTGAGCAGGGCAGCTTTCCTGCAAAGTACTACGTACAGAACCCATCTCGGGATTCCTGCTGCCTGGACAACAACTACCAGTCCTTCCTGCTGGTGGACGATGGGAGTGTGGGCCGCAGGGGAGGAGACATGGTCTTCAGAACCAAGCTAGAGGACCACATTTCCCATCAGCGCACAGGAATATGGGGTAAGAAATATATGCATTTACTTTATGATCATGAAATGGATGAAAAATAATCCAAGGGCTTCTTGTTACCTGTAATTTGAACTGTTTTGACGTTTTTGGGTAATCTGAAAAGCAATGGAAATGAAGGTAAAATGAATATTTTTCTTAACAGGTAGTGGAACAATTGACATCCCTGTTCTTTGTATGTTGATATCAGGAGACACAAGCAGTTTAGAGGTGAATTGTAAACTTGATTACTGTCTTTTTGCCTTAGTTTACATGGTAATCATGGATTTTCTGATCTCTGTCAGCGAATGGATCTGTCGCTAAAGAACTCCATACCCTGGCTGGTGCTGGCCGGTTCAGGAGGCCTGGCAGACTTCCTCACTGACCTCCTGGAGAACGTGTCGGCTGCCCCAGTCTTCCAGTCCACCGGTGAAGGCGACGGAGAACCTGGTCCCAGTGTGGATCTGAAAGAAAAAGTCGCAGAGCGAGTCAAGAAGCACTTCCCTGCAGAATCGGAGAGTGACAAACTTGTTGAGCGTGTGAGTTCTGCTTGTGGTGAGAGTTTTGGTCCAGCTGCCCAAAGTGCCGGAACAGAAGATGGTTCAACTTCTGTTCTTGTTTCTTGAAGGCGTCCCTCTTTGGCTTCTTCAGTCCTGATGTAGGCCAATTGTCTTTTAATTTTGACGTCTCTGTCTGCAGGCTCTTAGCGTCTACCAATGCAGAGACTTGATTTCAATCCACTACGGAGAGCAGGAGAGTCCCACAGACTTTGACACAGTCCTCCTCAAGGCACTGGTTGGAGGTAGGGAAAGCTTTTAAAACTAAAACCTGCAGATGTTTTTATGTGGTCAGACATGGTTGTTTTTTTGTTTTTCTTACAGCAAGTAAGCACCGTGCGTCAGTCGAGGCCAGTCCGTACAACGAAGAACTGAAACTGGCTGTTGCATGGAACAGGGTTGACATTGCCAAGAGTGAACTTTTCAATGGAGACATTCAATGGAGGGTAAATGGAAAGAAATGCAGAGTTTTCTACATTTAATTTTAATCGTTTTACCTTTTTCTTGGTTATAAAAATGTAATTCTCGTCCAAACAGTATGAGGATCTGAAGGAATCCATGTCAGATGTCCTGATCAACGATAAGCCCCAGTTTGTGCAGCTTTTCACTGAGAACGGTCTAAACATCACCGAATACCTGACCTACGGCAGACTGGAACAGCTCTACCGCACCGTTCCCGATTCAACGCTGTTGTATCAGCTGCTTCAGCGCTGCTTAGTGGCCAGACTGGGAACTGCACCGACTGTGCCTGCAGCAAGTAGCGAACCAAAATCACCTTTGAAAATGCCAGAACAGATCTCTCAGAGCGGGCCAACGATAGACATCACCCTTTTCGAGGCGAGTTTCCACCTCCTTCATTGATATTAAATCTTATGAGACTTTGGGAGCCTTAAACAACTCCTTCAGCAGCCGATTGAAAGGTGGCACATGAATATCCCCATGGTGGTGTTTTTCTCTCCATCTCTCTATATCTTTGTCTGTATCTTTGTCTGTATCTGTCACTCACTTTCTATCGCTCTATAGATATTACAAAAATTATGTGAGAATAAAACACCAACTGATGAAACTTTATTTTCCATATTCTTAGATTGCAGGAGTCCTGGATTTATTATTGGGTGATACCTGCCAGCCGTTCTACTATGACGTTTTGGGCATTTCAAGCATCAGCTCTAAAAGGAAAGCTGTCAAGGTACGCTTCATTTTTCTGTTTGTTTTTGTCAGGTGTTTGGATAAGAACCCTCTTTTTCTTTTTTTAAATCTCAGCAGTATTTTTTTAAATCTCAAATGTATTTGGGTCTCTCCTTTTGGTTTTTCCCCAGCGTGTCAGTAAGCTGCTGCGTGAAAATCGCCCATATCAGGACAAGCGCTGCCTCTACCCCTGGGCTTCGCTCTTCATCTGGGCCGTTCTGCAGAACCGCACTGAGATGGCCACTTTCTTCTGGGAGATGGTAAAATATCTGACACAAAACAAGAATGTGCAACATAACCCTTTTTAAGACAAAAAGCTAAAATATGGATCCTAATTTGAAATGATTTTTATTTTAAGTTTGTCATTCCACAGATCTAACATGATCTTAGAGCCTGATAATTAAGAATTGTGGTTTCTGTCCCATTTTTGTTTCTGTTTAAAAAATTAAAAATAAATTTGCATTTGTCATTTGTATTTGTCTCATTCAGCTTGTTTACTGTATTTATTCACACAAAACTGTGAAACGATATTCAGGTGTATCGTTATTCCCAATATATTATGATTTGTGCACAACCTTCTTCAGCTTTTAGTTATTTCTTTCAGCTTTCAACATTTTATATTGCTTGTAGACATCTGTAAATGAGAAATAGGTTGTTTTTAAGAACAACCAAAAATATTTATGCAAACATTAGTTTTGTTTTTGTCAGTTTGGTATATCAGAAAAATGTTCTGTATTTAAGTGTCGGGTGCGTTATTGAAAATAAGTGATTGTATGGACCTGAGAGAATAATATAACCATATTCTCTAAAACCATTTCACGTCTTTGCTTGTCCTGCTGTGCTTCTAAGGCAGGAGAGTCGGTGCTGACGGCTCTAAGTGGCTGCAAGATGCTGAGAGAAATGTCCAAGTTGGAGTCTGAAACTGAAATCAAACTCTCTATGAAAGATCTGGCCCAGACGTTTGAGAATCTGGCACACGGTGAGACGGTTACTAAAATGTTCCACTTTAATTCAGCCAAACACTATAAGAAATGATGAGAAATATTATTTTGTAGTCTGCTAAATGTATAAACAACTCCAAACTTCAAATGGTATTTGTCTCAAAATGTTAATGGCAGTGATGAAGATTGAGTTTTACCTTGATGCTGTCATTGACTCCATAAAACTGCATTTTTATTTTGTGGAAAATTCTGCTTTAGAACAGTTTTGCAAGCTATTTTTATAGGGGAAAAAAGTTCTCTAGTTAGGGTTTCTGATACTGATTATTTAAAATTGATGCTTGGAATTGGATCAGAACATTCCTAGATTATTTATTAATAAAATTTGCATAAATTTTAACACGTCAATTGTGGTTTGTTCAGATTATTGCGTAGCTTATTCTGATCTTTTAAGCTCTTCTTAACTGTGATGCCATCATGTCATCAATAAATCTGTTTCCAACAGTCACCATAGAAACTAATCTCCTTTTTTTGTCAAAGATATCTTCAGCGCTTGCTATCGCAGCGATGAAAGTCGTTCCTTCGATCTGCTGATTAGGAAATCTCCTGTTTGGGGAAGCACCACCTGCTTGCAGATGGGCATGGGCGCCGACGCGCGCCTCTTCTTCAGCCACGACGGCGTGCAGGTGCATCATTGTTTCTGCACTCTGTTGACCAAAGAAATAAACTGAGCATTTAATATTTTAAACAAATAGTCAGATTTCTTTATAGGAAATGGATGTGTGAATTATTGTATATCCAAAACGTAAAAAGACTTCCAGTTTGCTAATTATTTTAGGTTTGCTTTAAACAAATAAATAGAAATTTAGTATATGATTAAAATGTTTGCTGTATTTAGCCAAATTTTACTGTCGTAGAATTGGTTAATAAAAGATTTTGTTCGATACATACAACTTTCTATTGCAAAAATATCTTCATTTGTCACTAATAATTTTGCACTAAGATAAAAAGTTTCTGGCGCACCTAATTTGTGTCATTCTTAAACTCCAAAAATATTAGTGCAAGGGCCACAAATGGCCCCTGAACCACACTTTTGACACCTTAACCATAACAGCTCAGCCTCTTTTTGCATCTTTTCATAATGAATCCCACTTGACCTCGCCTCATTTCCCTTGCAGTTGTTTTTGTCCCAGATCTGGTGGGGCGACATGCAGAGAGACACGGCAGTGTGGAAGCTTCTGCTGACCTTTTTCTGCCCTTTCCTCTGCTACACAAAATTTATTTCTTTCAGGTAAGATCTGCAGAATCACTGCTGATATTAGGTTTCCAAATGAGTTGGAGTCACTATAACATGTAATATTCCCAACACAGAGAAGAGGGGAAGCAACAGGAAGAGGAAGGAAGGAGCAGCAATGAAGACCTGAATCAGGATGTGGACAATCACTACGGGACAACCGTCTTCTCCTTCTCCGACATCAAACACATGTAACGCTTAATTATTCTTCTATATTTGCTTTTTTTGGCCTTTTCACCAAATAACTTTTTGCACATACAATTCCCTGCAGCAGGAAACCCTTTCACATGTCGGCATTTTGCAACTGTGCAATTTTTTTCACCAGTAAAAATCCAAAAAGCGGATAAGAGGAAACTTTGGAGGAGCTGCAGAGATCCAGAGCTCCAACCTGACCTATTATACCACAGTATAATTCCCTAATATTGATTTAAAAAGAGTTTTGATTGAGTGGGTTGAATACATATGCATGTCACACTTTTTCATAGTTTAATTTCCAAAAAGTTTGAAAACTTCATGTTATTTTTCTTCCATTTATTCTGACAATTAATTGATTAAAAATAATGGCACTTTGTGCAACATTTTCATGTAATCCTTTTTTGTATAATTTTAGAAATACGTTAGATAAAAAAACTAAAAATGTTCTTGCTTATCATCATCATTCCTTGAGTGAACAGTTTATGGTTTTGTGATGCATCTGCAGTAAAACAAATCCTTCTAACATGAACATGTGGAAAGTTCAGTCCTTTCTGCTTGACTTAACATCAGTTCAGGGCAGAAATGACTTATTGATTGTATTTTACATTAACTGATTACTAAAGATTTTAGTTTTTATATTTTAACCTGGTGAAGCTAAAACTATTCCACTTGATTTTTGTGTAGAACATATTTATAGATGAAAGTTTTTTATATCTTAAATGATGCAAAATGTAAATTGACTTTTGTACATTTTTTTTTTTCTTAATTTCTGCTTTGAGTTGTTTCAGGAAATACTCTTTTTTGAGTCTGTTTTGCAATTAACAATTATTCAACATTGGTTACAATAATTGATTCATTACGATTAATTGTTTCAACCCTCAGAGGTTTTAATATCAAACATTTTTGCAGTTTTTTGAACTCGTTCACTGAAAATCTCTCATTTCATTAGTGAAGCTGACGGCCAGCCCTCCAGTCCCATCGGAGGTGAGGCTCTTCTAACGACACAATCACTGGAAAACACTTCAAACATCATTAATGTTCATTTCCAGGATCTGTTTTTACTGCGACACAGGCGTTCCTGAACCCTTCAGACCTCCGCGGCGCCCATTCATAGTGGCCCGCTGGCGCCAGTTCTGGTTCGCTCCCGTCACGGCGTTTCTGGGGAACGTCTTGATGTACTTCCTGTTTCTCATCCTGTATGCGTTTGTGCTGCTGTTGGACTTCAGAGAGCCGCCCCCTTCAGGTCTGGCCGCGTCGGAGTGTGTGCTCTACTTCTGGGTTTTCACCATGGTGTGTGAGGAGATAAGAGAGGTGAGAAACTGTTTAAACAGATTTTTCTGTCTACCGTAGTTTAATAAGGTAATATGTTGCTTATTTATTTATTTGCTCTTCCAGACTTTCTTTTCAGGGGTGATTACTTGGCGTCAGACGCTCAGAGTTTACATTCAGGATGTGTGGAATAAATTTGACCTTCTTGCTATAACTCTTTTCATCATGGGATTAATCTGCAGGTATGAACTTTGAATTAATTTTAACTTATTTATATTCTCCCATTTCACAACAAAAGTTACTAAAGTCTTTTTTATTATTGTTGATGTAGAAAATCTCAAATGATTTTGTCTGTTCTGTTGGTTTAAATGTGATGACCCACCCAGTCAGTTTTTAGTCAATTAACTTATTTTGATGTCTGGAAAATGAACCATTTCAAAAACCTTCCAATATTTAATATATTTAGCAGGCATTGCGCCGTTACCTAGCAACCCAAGAAGATCTCCAGCACATTTGGTCAGCTGGTTTTACCGCTGTGTGTGCTGTACAATGGCTGCTGGAAAAGACAAGAGTTTTTGTCGTTGACTTTCAATCCAGAAACCATTTGCTTCACTTCTGCTTTTCAGAGCTCTACGGTTGTATAATTGCGCATGTTTGCGGCCATTTTCACGCAGTTGATTTGGGGGGCGTGGCCAGCAGCAGCTCATTTGGATTTAAAGTGACAAGACGCTCAAAACAGGCAGAACTGACCAGACTAAGTCTAGGCATCCAAGAATGATTTTGTGCAAAAAAAATGTAATGAACATGCTTTGTGTGACCCATAAACCGATTCTAACCTGTTCTTGGAAGCATAATAGTGTATTTTAAAGTTTGACCACCAGATGGCGCTGTTACCACGCTCATTATGTTTGCATTAACATTTATTTCAGGATGTTTGAATGGTCTTATGAGTATGGAAGGGAACTCCTGTGTGTGGACTTCATGGTCTTCACCCTTCGTCTCATTCACATTTTTGCCATTCACAAACAGATGGGACCAAAAATTATCATTGTTGGCAAAATGGTGAGAAAAGTTTCCAAATGCAACATTATTGAGATTGGACTTCGTTTTTCTGTTTTTTTTTATAGTGCAACAAAAAGTGTCTCTTTTCTTTTAAGATGAAAGACGTATTCTTCTTCCTCTTCTTCCTGGGAGTTTGGATCATGGCGTACGGAGTGGCGAATCAGGCTTTGCTTTACCGCCACGATCCGAATTTTGATCGCATCTTTCGCAGAGTTTTCTACAGGCCGTACCTGCACATCTATGGCCAGATTCCTGTGGAGGAGGTCGATGGTAAGATGAACGCTTCATGGATTTTATAGCATGTTGGAATTTAATTTTGATATTTTACTTATGTCTGGGGGAAAAAAAATAATCTGATTTTCCACCGGGTGCTACTGCCCAAATGTTGGATTCATTCATCCTCCGATTTGTCCCAGAATCCCAAAACCCTTTAGCCGTCAATCTGTCCATCCGTCAATCTGTTCATCCGTCCCTTTGTCCGTCCATCCATTGGTTTATCTGGGTTTATATGTAAACTCAGATAAAAGCAGCAGTAAATTGACGATAGAATGAAACATAATTATCCTCTTTCTCCTGATCTCTGTGTTTTTTTTTGCCCTTCAGTTAAAAAAGATTGGGATGTAGAATGCACCGACAACCTGACATTGGTTGCAGAAGGCGCTGAGCAGTGCAGAAATCCCTCCGGTAACTGGTTAGTGGTCATTCTGCTGATGGTTTACCTCCTGGTGACCAACATCCTGCTCATCAACCTGCTGATCGCCATGTTCAGGTAGGAGGACCAGGAACTGACAATCAGTTAAATGACTCTGGGTTTAATTAAGTGACTCTGGTTCTGGGTTTACTCTTGTCCACGCAGCAACACGTTCACCGAAGTCCAGGCCAACAGCGAGTTCTACTGGAAGTTCCAGCGCTACAACCTGATTGTCCAGTATCACTCCAGGCCGTCTCTGGCTCCTCCGTTTATCATCTTCTCCCACATCAATCTTTTCATCAAGAGGAAGATCCGTAAAGTTCCCTCTGTCAAGGTTCAGCACTTTGGTCAGTATTGTGATTGGATTAGCACATTTGGGTGTTTCAGATTCTTTATTTGGGATTATAAGTTTGAGTGACTAAACTAAAATATACATAAAGTCTGGCGAAAACAGGCGCTTAAATTCCGTGATGGGAAAGGGATCAGTAAAAATTAGAAAATAGTCTAAAATCAAACGACTGGAAGTATGTCAAAGATCAGGATCCGCACAAAGTAAAACATTTAGATAAATGGATAACAAGTTATAAATTTGACGGC
>CAEGAD010097118.1:0-48743 GCA_903067055.1 Poeciliopsis paucimaculata | reverse complement strand
TATCTCAGTCCAGAAATGTGCAGTTCTAGGCACAGCAAAGATACTGCGCAGAACCCTCAAGCTCCCAGGCCTCTGGTAGAGGACCCGAGCTCAGAGGATAAGAACCACCCGCGGTGGGTGAGAAGGGAATTTTTTTTTTTTTTAATGTTAAAGTCAGTTTCTTTGATTTCAATATGTACTTTACACCTCCCTCTGTGTCACACTGCCTGCTGCAGTCAGGTACTGTAAACAGGTATTCTTACTTTGTCCTGCCATGCA
This sequence comes from Poeciliopsis paucimaculata, assembly GCA_903067055.1. Classification (NCBI taxonomy): domain Eukaryota; kingdom Metazoa; phylum Chordata; class Actinopteri; order Cyprinodontiformes; family Poeciliidae; genus Poeciliopsis; species Poeciliopsis paucimaculata. The sequence continues at coordinate 48,485 of CAEGAD010097118.1, read as the reverse complement.
ATCTGTCCTTCTCAGCCATCACTGCATCTTTTCGAAGAATTTGAAATTGAAATGACTGCTAAGCCATACAAATATTAGTTCAGACTGTGATCCCTGATGGAAGCATGCATGCTCGAGTGGATGAGGTGGTGCATATCAATTAGCTTTCTATTATTCATGCTGACAACGTAATGAATGAAACATCACAGTCTTTGTATTTCAGGGATCTTTCTCTCTCTTTCTTTTTCTCTCTCACACACACACACACACTCAAATTTGTATTTCTAAATATGTTAGAGATTTGTATTGACTTCCAATCATGTTTATTTTTGTCTAACATTAAAAATTAGACATTGGTCACCATAGACTCCATCGGTCCTCAGCAGGTTGGAAATCATACTAGAAAAGGTCCCAAAAGATTACAGAAACAAGTACACACACACACATACACACATCCACAAAGCTGCTGTTGTGGATATTTAGGCCAGAGAAACAGTGAATGAAATGCCATTGTGGCTGTGAGGACGTAGTGATGCCTGCTGAATACCTGACAGCTGAATTCAGACTAAGACCACCGGCCCCCTGCTAATTACGGAGTGAGAGCATAATTTATTCTGAGAATAATGAGGACGGGCTCTGAGACCTCTGCTAACCATGTCCTCTAACTGTCCAGGCACCAAAACCCACATAAGAGATGAGCTCCTAAAAGCGTTAGCACACTGGCTCGCTCCCATTTGTTATTATGCCCATATTTGGAGCAACAGCAGGTGCTTCATGGGCATTTACCCCCTGGGTTTTGCCTAAGAGTCTGTGCATTTTGTCAGGCTGTTGTGTTTTGCTGCTGAGTGCAGATAAAAGTAACTATGTGAGCGTAAAAGGATCTGAGCTGACGCAGTGATGTAATTACAACTATTTTGTGAAGATCATAGTTATATTTACTTACACTCCACTAAAAGCCAAATAATCTTTTTTCCACCAATGTCTTTCATTGAACCAGAATAAACTTTTCTTGTTTTAGGTCAGCAATGATGACCAAAATCAAGAATGATGATCAGTACAGAGGACTCGGGTATTAAAAACAACACCGCTTCCAGCAGTCTTCCACTTCCTTGTTTAATCTGCACCACAGAAACTGGGAAGTGATGTGAAAGTGCAAATTGTTGCTTATTCACGTCAATAAAAATTATTGTGAAGGAACACATTCACACAGGAGGATGATGCTGATGATATCTCTCAGTCCAGTTTGATCATTCTAACATAGGGTGTTATAGAACAGAAAGATTAACCTCACGTTTATAATTAAGCTCAAGCACACTGCAGGATAAACTACAATCAAAGCAGTTTTATTGTCAGATCCAGACATTTCAGTCTCTTCACATTGCGTTTCCTTCCTACATTTTCCATCTTGTTTTACTTCTCCTTCTCCAGTCTTCGTACCTAGACTGTATGGAGCAAGACTAATGATCAGATACTCTATCATTTTTTCTGTCTGTCTTTGCCTGCAGCGTCATCCAAAATTAGCTCATGTGCACACAAACACACGCACAAACAAAACCCTCATACACTCCTGCGCACGCAGACATTCATAGTTATACACACTAACATAGAGTAATAGAGTAGCAGCACTGCAAAATTTGGAGCAGATGTTGAAGTAGATGCAATTTAGCTTTCCAGGCAGGGAATGGGGGGACTTTTGTGTTTTTGTTTTCCATTTCGCTTTCATCATAGATGAAAGCTTTTGGAATGAGAATTTCATTTGACTGAACTTCTTTTATTCTGCCTCTCACAAAGTCCTTGAAATATGTTGTTCTGTTCAAGCAGTTTTGTTTTCAGAACTGCAGCTCCCTCTGCTGGAGAGAATAGGAAAAGGCAGATTTCATTCCTTACATTCAGAACTAAAAGCATCCATAATAATTATTTATAAAACTAGTATCTATATATGTGATAGCAAAATAAACGTGTAAATCAATCAATTTCAGAATCAATAAAAAAATATTTCATTAGGCATTAAAGTCACATATAAGTGTTTATTTGTTGTTCAATGTTGCATTAAATACAATCATATAATTATTACTGTAACCTGAACCCATCTATATCTCAGCTGTCTGTATCAACTGTAGACCTTGACACCGACTAAATCCACAATAAACAAGCACTATGAAAGACCTAATAAAATAAAAACTGAAACTTAGCCTTCAAACATACATTACATGCAAATTTTGGTTGTAGCATTAAATCATTAGTTATTGATAAATTGAGTCAGTTAAAGCAGGATTTTTATGTAAGTCATCCATTTTCAGCAAAGATTTTCTCTGTCCCAATAATTTCCTTTTGGCAGCTGAATTAACATCCATACACAGAAGCAGAGACAGTTGTAAACAGGTTTTATTAGGCGTCACTGATGGTACAATCTTAAGCATAAACACTTTTTTTGGGACAATCCAAAACACTCATGTTGAGTGTTTTGTACAATGACTCAAGGGGAAAAAAATACGATTTTGTTGAGTTTTATGGCTAGCATTTTCACATTTTGGACACTAAATAATAGAAAACATGAGCTAAATGCATAAAATGTTCATCCACATTCACGTAATTTTCTGTAACCAAACAATTGTTAGTTTGTGAATATTTTGGTTTACAATAAAACCACTCTTTAGACATACTTCATGCAAATATGGCACTAGGAAACCGGTCAAATTGTTACTTGGCACATTCTTCTTTATTCTTTACAGAGAATTGGTCAAATTCTTAAATTATTCTTTGTCACAAATATTATCTCTTAAATATGTTACAGTCCAACTTTGTACATTATTTACAACACATGTGTGCCACCCTTTTTACACAATTTCTCACAGTGTGCAGTCACATGTCCTGTTGAAACTGTCTTGTTCCAGGTGAGAAAATGAAAATTATGGATGAGATTAAAGGCCAAGTATCATCAATATGTTTTACAGCCAGGAAACCTAAAAATCTTAAAAGTATAAAAAAATAAAGCATATTTTTTCCATTATTTTTCAAAACACACAAGTACTTTTAGAATACACTTAACACAAGACAGAGCATTTGGAGCTACGCCTCTTAAAATGGAAAAGAACTGATATGATGCGCCTGACGGAACAGCAGAGCAATGTACAAAAAATAGATTGTATTCTTGACAAAAAAAAAAAAATCTAATTGAAAAACATCAACATTTTAAGTGGCTTCTTAATGGCACCACACAAATGATTGAGTGAGCACCCTTACCTTCTCCAGTGAGCCATCAAAGCATACCATATTGGAATCTTGGCTTTAAAATAAGAAATAATCTAAAATTGAAGGATGAGAATGCAGAAACAGCTCTAGTAGATTCTGCAGAAAGACTATTGAGATGTTGTTTGTGAGCATAAAGTTTCTCATGTCAGAAAATGCATTGTATTCCTGTAGGTTTTGCTTTTCCCCCCTTACAGAATGTCAGCTGATGTCAGCAAATGGTAAAATTAATGACTTTGATGTCAATATTTATTCTGAACATTCACACATGACAGTTCAGTTAGCTGCTGCTATGATGGATATCTGATTCAAATAATTGGCAGATTGCATCTTAGTGTTTTGGCTTTGTCCCATTCATCACATTTACAGTATTAGCTGTACAAGTAGTGTTTAACAGCCAGAGATATTCTGGTGTGAGAAAACTGTAGATAGACTTAGCTTGAGTTTGACTCCTCAGAATGCCATTTTGATAACTACATCATCATATTCCAATTAAACTATCACATTAATGTTGAGATTGGTTATGTGTGAAGCTGTCACATAGTTCAATTATTATATTCTATGATCTAAATAATCTCTGATAGCTTGATAACATAAGTATCAGTTTTTTTATTTGATACTTTGGTCATTTGCCATTTTGGTAAATTAAATGAAAGGAAAACTGCAAGCTCAATTTTAAATATCTGGATAAGATGCCAGTTTGCTAGGTTTTCAAGCTGCAGCTTTCTAGTCCACGCTGGCAAAACTGCCATGTAAATCTAACAAATTGGAGATTTGGTAATAACTCTTTCTTCTTTGGTGACCATTGCGCTCCACGTGGAACAACGTCACATTTCAGCCACTGTTGGTACAATGCAGTCAGAGGATTTATAATTCAGACTGGATGTTCAGTTTCAGTTTGCATGTGTCCTGACTTAAGAGTTGCTATGAAAAGCAAAACTATTTTAATTGAAGATTCGCATATCATTCTTGAGTATCTATTCATGATTAATCCAATTATTCTAAAGGGGATTTTTAAATTAATGTTGTCCATTCAATAACGACAAGTATTTCAAATATGGCCAATTTAAAAAAAAAAAAGAAAAAACAAAAGATAATCGCTGCTGACCAACAGTGAAAGGTTTTTCTGTCCGGCACCTTTAAAATTGATCATGATGCACTATATTTATGAAATTCTCAATTTCCTTCTTGATTTACAAACAGAAATATGATTTTATTCCTATCCAAGCAAGACATACTTTATTCAAAGTCCCAGAACTGTTGCTTTAAGCTGTTAAATCAGCTTAAGGTCTTTGTAAAAATACATTTACAACAAAAAGGGATTTTCCCTCACACTCAATTCTCTTTTTTTCCTCATGCACAAAACAGACTTTTCATGTCCTTTACCAACACATCTCACAAAGAACAAGTAAAGACACCTTCAAGCTTGCAGTCCAGAAAGGTCTAGGGAAATATGATGTTCTCTTAATAGCAGAACACACACACACACACACACACACGCACGCACACACACGCAGAGTAATGAGGTTACCTCCCAAACGGCTACAAACATTTCCTCAAACAGCTCGGTTATTAGTGTAGGCAACACAGTGCACTTGAAGCCTGCACACACTCAGATCCTAAAAATCAATTCTAAATTCAAATTGACATTTGATGAAACAAAAACTATATTCTGTATTGAGTGCATTTCATGTTGTATAATAAGGGCTTTATATTCAGGCAAACGTTTGGCACCAACTGATTTTTTTTCTTTCCACACTGTTTGTTCCCTCATTTTTATGTTGATGATAACCACAGATCACTTTCAGAGTCAGAGGTCTTAAACATTAGCTCAGAAAGACATTAACAGATTTATGTATCCTTCAGTTAGAAGAGAACAAAATGTTGATTTTAATAGATCAGAACTGTAGCTTGTTAAAAGGAATGATTAAAAGCAGAAATACAAAAGGTAAACATTGTAAACATTTAAACCCAAAATGTTCCCGGTTACTGATATAAATGTTTCAATGTGGTACCATAGAATATGTGAAATCATCTGTAAAACTAGAATGGATTGATTTTTGTTGCAGTGTGTAAATGGTAACGCACGTGGTGCCGGCCACATCCATTACATCCCCACAAAAACAAACATAAAAGCCCTAAAATCCATATTACTTTTAATGCAGGAGCATTAAAGTGAGATTCACTGTGAACATTTTTAAAAGACATGAGAACATTTATTCAGTGGAGGGAAAAAAAAACAAAACGACTGGTGTTGCAATTACTGGCCCCTCTGCAATTCATATTCTGTCCCATAAAACTGCTCAATAAAATATCATAAATCCACATATTTACGTGCAACACAAACATGGAAACATACAAATAGCATTTAATAATTATAATTAATAAAAAACAAACAAACAGTGAACCTTAAAGGAGAGACTATTTCTCTCCTTTAACTTCCTTCTCACTGGGTTCTGGTGCCAAAACAACCAGATCAGAGATCCGATCTCATCCAGCCACTAACCTACTGAATAAACTTTCTACAATTATAAGGTTGGATTTTTCTATAATTTCAGCTGACTACAGTGAGGTTATGTTACCGCTGTTGGGTTCATCTCAAGGCTTCTTACACACAAAGGAATATATGTTTTTCTCCTGCATCTTCTTCAGCTTGTTGCTACTGAGAGCCAACCATCTTGCTCAGCTACTATAACAGCTACATAAAAGAATCAGACTGCTGGCATGCTAGTGTACACACATGTACAGACTTTTCTGTCTCTTTTATGCTTTAAAATATTTTTTAATTCTGAAATACACTTACTGTTCAGCTTTATTGAGGTAAACTAGTGTTTGAGCATCAATATGAAAACAAATAAAAGCAGCACATTAACATAAATTACTTAAAAATATGAATATTTTATCATTTCTGTCTTGTTCATCAGTCTTAAGCCCTCAAGAATAAATTAATAAATTATATATTGTGAATGATTTTGGGCAGCATACTGACAACTTACATAAAAGACCAGCACTTAATAGAACCAGGGAGGTTTAGCTGTTAGATATAACTATGATAGAGTCGTCGGTAGAAATGTTCTCTAATTTATGCTGATATAAACATCGACATCTCAGATCATTGATATTACTATAAAACAGGGGCAAATTATGCTTTCAGATCAGTCTGGTAGGGATAAATACGCAGCAAAAACACACAATTTTACCACGCAACTAGTAAATAAGTTAAATTGGAGCTTGTTTTAAGTCAATAATTCCTTAAAATTGCTGAAAATTAAGTAATCTGCCAGTGGAACAAGCTATTTGAACTAATAATAAGGGAAAATTTTACTGTTCCATTGGCAGATTATTTCACTTATAATCTGCCAATGGAACAACAATCCTAAATATCTTTCAGCAATATTAATAAATTATTGACTTAAAACAAGATCTTATCTTGCTGAAAAGTTACCTGTAACATAGGTCTGTCTTATTTATATTTGCACTAGAAACTAGACAAAAATACTTGGTAAGATTTTGTGTTCTTGCAGTTATTTCACCATCAATGTGTCTTCAGCTGCTGAAAGAGTTATTCTGATGACCCCTGAATGACCTCTGTGACTCCCTTGACCTTCCTCTGAACTCTGAGCAGCTCTGGGACATCATCAGATACGATGAGTGTAACTCGTTCGACACAAACGGCGCTCCGCTCCTCGCAGTGAAACACGACTCGCCTTCACACCTTGCAAATGTCAGACGATCTGTTCACTCTCATGCAGGCAGTAATTTCACTGAGCGATTCTCAAAGGTCAGGTGCGTCGACCTCAGGGGGCGCAGCTCCAACTCTGCTCTTCTTCTTAGAAACTTCACCACACAGGATGAAAATGTTGCTACAGCTTTAAATGCTTGCGTCTGCTGCACATGGGTAGATATATAATTATATGTGTGTGTGTGTTGTGGTCTGTGTGGACATTCAGTACCCTGTCGCATTGAAAGGTGCGTGCGTGGGGAGGCGCGCTCCTGCAGCCGTCGGGGTGAAGCTGTACGTTGCGTACGCCACAGAGGAGCCCACCATCAGACCAGTCATGTAGGAAACTGTCATTGTGTTTCCTGCAGACAGAAACAGAAACACAGAACAGGAAATTACTGGAGAGCCGCCAGACAGGAAAGGAAACCAGGTTACATGCAGGCCAGATTTAAAAGGACATGAGCTTAATGGTGTCCCATCTACTTCAGAAAAACTCTTCTATTCATGCAAATTACAATTAACAGGTAGAGCATTGTTGACTTACTGTCACTTCATCACTGGCTTCATGTTGTTCCTCCTAAAAAATATACTGACTTCATAATTTTTACTGTTTTAGTCTTGGTTATGTTCATAAAAATACCTAAATTTTGATACTATTCATTCGCTGTGGGACTATACGTTTTATATAAAGTAAAATGTAAAGCATGTAATCATTAAAAAAGTCTTTGGTGAGCACCAAAAAAATTAAGCAATAAAATGTAAATAATAAGCAAAACATATTGATGGCAACAAAAGGAGAGAGACAGAAACTAATAAAACAAATGAAAAGTTTCTGCCAAACTTTATATTTTGGTTTATTATCAATGCGAGACTGACAAAAAAAATCAAAAAGCAAAATAATAAAATTATGATGCTCCAGGTCAAACTTCTAGTTTTGTTTTACTTGAAGAGCGAGCATAAGAAAACATTCATACAATGGAATCATTTTGTAATTAAGAAGACTTCCAGATGTGAAATTAGAATGCACATAAGGTTTTTGAAGGTTATAATTGCAGAAACTCAGAGGGGCATTGTAAAGAAATTCAAAATAAAACGTGTGAAGCGTTCATGGGTTCATATAAAGAGGAATGTTACGAACGATCGCACTGGCTGACCTCGGCTCAGTTGCTGCTCAGTATTCGTGTATTTTTCTGTGGAATGTAACTTCAAATTATTCACTGAACTTTTTTCTGCAGCTCTTATCTAAAATATTTTTTTTTAAAGTGAAGTTTGGAAAGCTGGAATGTCTAGTCATAATGCTAGCTGGCAGCCAATCCAGGAGTGGCATTTATTTTTATTGGCACTGATTGGCTGAATCCCCAAGACCAGAAATAAGGAAAACTTTTGGTATTAGCTTCTGTGATAGCGCCACGATTCACATGGATTTTAGGCATATTGAACTTGGAGAAACTTAAACACAACACTTCTGCCAGAAACGTCAATCTTTCTGGGCCTGTGTTGCTTTAACTTATTTTTAGTTTCAGAATACATTTGGCGCTGCAGCAGGCAAAAATCAGACACAGCTTCACTGAAACAAAAATGTGACGCTCTGTGACATCTCTGCCACAGAGTATTTACTTTCTTTTTACTGTTACGGAACAAAAAATATGAAAACACTCACAAAGAGTTCACTCTAAACACAAGTTCAGTGTTTCCTTTAATCTGATCTTGAAGATGTTTGATTAAAACTACTTCCGAGCAATGCAAGAAGACATGCATCACTAAAGAAAAAGAGAAATCTTTGATTTTCTCTCACCAAATGAAGACCAAAAGGACAGCACACTCTTCTGCTCACCTGCAAGCTCCCTCTGCTCGGGCGGTACTTTCCCAGCCGCCTGGATCATCGGCACGGACCCAAAGTAGCCGTTGGTGACTCCCATGAGGAGGGAGAACAGACACGGCCAGGCAGGGTGGGACAGCATGGGCGCGCTCACAGGGTACACACACATCACAAACAGAGGGATGAAGACCACCCTCAGACAGGAGAAGAAGAGCAGGCGGCCCCCGGACCAATCGTACGGCAGCGCAGCCAGGATCTGAGAGAGGAAGGAGGAACATTTAAGCAAGGCTGCAGGAACATTTGGTGGAAGGACAAACTAATCTGAATGAACCGAGAGACATGAAAGTTTGTTCTGATCACTAAATACTGACATCTAACTATTTCCCAAGTCATTTTAGAAGTTGCTTGGGTTTTTTTTTTTTTTAACAATTTGCTAAAATGTTCTGGAATAAATCTTATACTGTTAGGAAATCTGTTTATTTCTCTACAAATGGGGCCACGGTTGTGAGGAAAATGCATTTGATTGATGCAGATGGATTATTCTCCATCTTGTAGGGCAACATTATTTACAATTAATAACATCTTCAAAAAACACCAGGTGTAAAAAACGTATTTTCAGTCATTGATTAGGTTTTTGCGATCATAATTTTGGAGTAACTACAATTATTGATATGTAAGTATTGCAGCCCAAATAGCAACAAATAAAAAAATAGAAACTATTAACCTGTCACATACTAACACAAGTTTGCAAGTTTTTTTTTTAAATGTATTTTTTTGTATCAACAATGATTTCCTGATCGGTTTTCTACAAATGAAACAACTCTTTTGTTTTCAATAAAATTTCCATTTTCCAGTGTATTATTGAGCAGATAAAATTAAAAAGGCACAAAGTTACTTTTTCTAGGTGTTATAAAAGTTTCTGTGGCCTCACATGCGTTCATCTTAAGGATTTTTGGCACTTGTGGCAAAAAGTTTGGACCCCTCTTACTTATGGTGATGGCAAGAAGGCAAGAAGAAAAATCCCAAAATAACTGACAGCTGTAATCCAATAAAGAGTTTTGCCACCGTGTATTGAGAAGACCATTAGTCATTTTCAACATTCAATTTTTTAATATAATGTGAGACAAAAATAACACTTCCCACATATTCTCTCCTCTTATATTATTATCTTTTAAGCAACTTTTGTCTCATTTCCTTAGCAGAGTTAAAATCAGTCTGCTAAATCTGTCAAGGGGAATTACAGTTTCATAAAGCGAAGAAGTCTGCTGACCTTCCCGACAAAGTCGGACATGTTGAATGTGGCCATGATGAGGATGGGCAGCCATTCCCCCAAGGCTTTGTTCCTGATCTCTGATTCCAGGCCGGGGAACAGGCACAGGGTGATGCTGTAGGTCACAGCTATTGACAGCATGTAGGCCCAGATCACACGCGACACCACGTAGCGATGCAGAATCATGTCTGGCAGGTGAACACACACACACACATTTAATTAACCAAGTAATTTTAAAAAAACCTGATGAGTCGAGGTTCTCTTGTAACACTCTGCACAAATCCAACCGGAGGTCAGGGGTTAATTGAAAAGTGAGAAGATTAAAACAGGAAGTACCTCGGACACCGGGCCAGCTCTTCCTGATCTTGGCTTTCGGGGCGTCGAATCTCACGTAAGTCCCGCCCACAAAATCCTCGTGACCTTCTTCTGCGGAGGACGGCGCCGTTCCTCCGTTTCCCTGCGGAGACGAACGGCGACACTTTCATCACAACACTCAGAAAACATTAAAATCATCCAAAAAAACCATCTGCTGCTCACTTCTATAACTAGACACTAGATGTAGCCAGATCACTGGATTAAAACCATTCCCTGTGAGTCAGTGAAGTTCTCATTTATTTATTTATTTGGTTTTTTAATTAGTAATGGCTTTTTGGAAGCATGAAATTAGCTTTTTATGGCAGCGACTATTAGAGAAGACAGCTGTGAGTGCAAGTTGATCTAATGATGTCGGAAAGTCTTCAGACTGGACTGCAAATTAGCAGCGACACACACACACACACACACACACGCCCACACACGCACACACACACACACACTGATACAAGCTTCTTTCTTTGGTTTCCTAAATTACACACACAGACGGGTCCATTAGCTGATTAAAAAGACATGCACGCCAAAAAGCTCTGGTATTTCTGATTTTCCCATAATGCACAGCCCATCATTTCCCTCGTCAACGGTTTCAGGACACAGAAACGCAACCCGATCACACACACAAACACACACACTACAGTGTGACACCAGGGTTTTTTATTAGATGCCTGACACAGGCTTACTGGCATGCAGGGATTAAAACACAGAAATCTGGTTCTGCTTTAAACGTCTCTACAAAATAAATTCAGCTTCTCCTCCTTCATTTTTTCCTGTTTTTACCCCCGTTTTATCATCTCGACTGCTCGTCTGCTCTCTTGCCCTCTCCCCTCACCTTATCTTCCCCCTTTTCCTCCGCAGTCACTTTCAGAAAGATAAGTCTTTTCCGTCTTTTATTCTAATCAACATGGATCCTTTTTTCAGAAGGCATAAGCCTCTTTTCCCTTCGTCCCTGTTTTCTCTCTTCAACCCACGTCACGTTCTGTCCTTCATATCGCATCCTAATAACACAGCTCTCTCTCTCTCTCTCTTTCTCTCTGGCTCAAAGGTTTGTCTTTTTGAATGGCAGCCAAAAAACAGCAGCCCATGAATAACTCTGCATTTTTAAACCGGGTCTGATAGGAAAAGTCTCCCCTCAGATTCCAACAAGGACGCAGCAGCATAGTTCAAGTTCCTCCTGAAATAGTTTACTGTTGTGACATTTATGCAGGGTTTTATAATCAAAATGTGGAAGGGTAACACTCGGGAGAGCATCTGCTGAATTTAAACTCCAAAGTGTCCGTTTGAACATTTTCACAAAGTGTTCAGCTGGGATTTGGTGTGAGGGCTTAACATGAATAACTGCATCAGGGTCATCTGAAAAGTATGGAGTGTCTCTGCACAGAGGGGCGTAAGAAAATCTGTGATTGTAGATACAATGAGTTCCTATTTACTATCTGTCCAGCCAATAGGAAATGATGCCTCCTGTGGTGTAGAAAAAAATAATACAGCTTAAACCATAACTGGCTGATTCTCCCAAAATAATTTGGTCCTAAAATAAAGAGTTATCTCTTTTTTTCTCAGGAGTTTATCGTTAGAATCAGACATGTTTATTCATCTGGATTATTCTTCAAACATAATTTAAGATTTCGCAAACTTTTATACGACATTGAAAGCATACAGTGCATTTTCAAAGTTTTCAGGGCGTTAGCGCCACTTCAGATTGAGACAAGCTGGAACACAGCAGACAGATCAGGGAGAACGCTGCTCAATAAACACTGTTCCACCTGTCTTATAAATACCTACACTGTCATACAAACAGGAGACATTCCTGTAAACCTAAACTGTGAGGCTTTATCAGGAAAACAATAGGCGACCCACAGCTTAACTACTCAGAGTCGAGGTGAAAGCCATTGTTCAAAGAAAGAAATGTGAAGCAAACGACAAACATGGAAGAAGGATCTCTGGTAAGATGAGACCAAAATGCAACTTTATGATCTCCATGCAAAGTGATATGTAAAACCTGTGGAAAACTTCAGGTCAGGGCGTAGCGTCACCTTCCAGCAGAACTGCTGTAAACGTACAGCCAGAGCTACGATGGAATAATTTAGCATAATCATAAGTTAGAACGGACCAGTCAAAGTCCAGATCTAAATCCAGTTGGGAATCTTCAACGGGATGTGAAAATGTGTATTTACAGACCATCTCCAGACAGTCTGGAGATGGTCTGAGTTTGTGCTTTATTTGAGGGACGAAGAATAGAAATTCAGCTCTAGATGTTCAAAGCTGGAGGTGACATGTCCCCAAAGGATTTGCTGTTTTAACTGGACTGAAAGGCGAGTCTTCAAAGTAATGGCTGAGTGAACCAGCTTTGACAAAACTTTGTCAAAGCCTTTCATTATTTTCCCTCCACTTCAAATCCTAATTAAATTCAAATTAGTGGATGAAATGGAGCAAAAGTTTAAGTTAAATAAAAACATTGTTGCGGCGCTGTTGTCGGGAAACAGCTAGGAAAACGTACAAATATCACTTCCTCTGCGGTGACGTCGTGATGGACCCTGTATCCAGTTCCGGCATCCCGTGGGTCGTGACATTTGACTTGACCTTTGCCCCGGGCGTGGCCGGTGTAGTAGCGGACGAACCGCGAGCGTCGGACGACAAGGTGCAGCAGAAAGCACAGCATCTCCATGCTGATGGAGATCAGGAAGAAGATGAGGGTGTTCTTCTTCTCATCAGGGATCAGCAGCTTGGTGAAGATGCGAGACAGCGAGATGATCACTCCGGCCGTGCCTGAAACGTTTGGCCACGGTCAGAGAACGTAAGCGTGTGGACGTATTAAATTTCTTTGTGAGCGTACTTACTTTCCCCAGTCATCACCCCTTGAGTGTACCTCTTGGGCAGCATCCCCATGTAACCATAGAAACTGGACTGCTGCACTGGGAGAGCGAGAGGGAAGCGGTTATCAGTGCAAACGAAAACCGAACGCTGCGACAGGACAATTTATGGAGTCAGTCTGCTTCCTGGACCTTTATGGACAATTTTAGAGAATATTTCCAGGAATTAGACTGTGACCAGATCAATAAAACACACAGTGTTAGAGTAAGAAAGGCATCAAAATCTAAGCATATCCTTCTAGTTTTGTGTTGATCGTTCCAAAGACTCATCTGACAGAACTCATCTTCTTCATCCTCTAACATAAATATCCATATAATTACATTCTGTCCAATTTTAGACCTTTACATCTGTTAGCTCAGTGTAATTACTTAACGACAGCTGTTTCTATTACAGCTGACAAGTAATAAAAAGAATTAGAAAGAGTGAAACTTTGTCTATCAGGACTTGGAGAAAAATTATTTGTCTTGCATGTCTTGCATTACTAATCAAGTTCCATCTTAAATCAAAGATCTGACTGGTTCCCAACACAGTTCTTCACTCTCACACTCCACTGGGTTTATTGCTGGTTATTAGTTTCTAAAGTAGAATGGGAGGCAGATAATTTAGGTGTCATGCTTTAGGCTAAAGCGTCACCTTTTTCATAAAGCTCATCAACTGCAACTATCTGTCTAATTATGTTTCTATAGATTTAGGCTGCTGGAACTCATACTGAACACTTTTCCGCACTCTGCTGCTTTTTCCTACTACTCTCCAATTCTGCTTTATATGTGTTTAATGCTGAAATTAGCTTTGTGTTCTCTCCTTGTTATTTCCCATTGTAGATGGTAGACCTGGCCTTGCACGTCCGTGTTTGGCTGCCAATTGCTTCATGTTCAATCTGGGCAGTCTTTTATAGCATAGTATGGACTACTGCTTCAGAGCTTTTCTTTCTTCTTGTGTTTCTCTCCTAGATGAAGCCACTAACGAGCTGCTACAGCCATTAAAACTAGGGCTGCACCGATTGAAGTTTTCTGGCCGGTCGCCGATTACCGATCTCATAAAAAGCCTAACTTACCAGTTCCCTGAACTGTTGCTCAATATGTCAAGAAAGTCGCTGAATTGGCAACAATGGAGTGACTGTTAACTGTAAATGTGCAGACATGACCTGGTCGGCCGGTTTGTCAGTCAAACTTCTCTCACTGGAGAAACGAAAAGCACAGTGGTTGATTTTTAGGCCTTTGCCCAGGTTGATAACATCGATGGATAAGATCGGCTTCACATGTAAAAATTGGTTGATCACTTATCTCCCAAAATTGAGGAAATCGGCACCGATAAATCAACTGGCCGATAAATCGGTTCACCCCCTAATTATAATGTAATTTTTCTTCAACACAAATACTCCTACATCAGTCCTTCGTGTTTCATTTTTCTTTTTGTTGTTGTACACCTGATCTTTTCTTGACCCCTGAGTCGATTGTGACCGGCGCTTGTTGACTCTGAGCTGTCTTCTGTTCCTGCTTGTTAAAAAGGAGTTGTTACTTTCCACTGTGGTCACATGCATGCTCAGGAGGATTATGTTGCACAGTCAATGTCTTCATACAGTTGGCTGGGCTTCCTTAAACTGAACACGTTTTACCAGCTACAAGGACAAACGGATCTTGACTGAACTGTGATATACCTACAATTAATTGTATACACAGCTATGGGTGCTTTACTTCCAGAATCTGTTTCTCTCAGTCAGTCTTGCTTTCTGCTCTCCCGTCCTCTAGGATTTAGTCTGCTAACTACCAGAGCTGTATTGTGTTTGTCTTTGCTTCCCTCAGTGTTTACGTTTCAACGTTGCCTTTCAATCCTTGTCGGATTCTCCTGTTTGCTCTTTTTATTTGCTTCCTCGTGACTCGCTTTTTTTTAATGCCTTCGTTGGAAATACTTGTTTTTTTTTACATTTTCAACCATCCTTACATTTGTCTCAGTAAAACTGCATTAAATTTGTACCATCTGTGCTTTTCAGTTAGGTAAATTAACAAGCTGTTTAACGTTAGAAATAGCTTACCTGTGCATCCGAAGGCCACCACTCCCACTGACAACAGGTTGATGACGTAAGCCTGCTTGGTGGTGAATTTTTCCAACCAAACGTCAAACAAGCTGACAAAGATGAGCGGCCCCAACGCCAAGATGTATCCTGCAGAGTTACAGTGATAATTTAAACTCATCTGGTCTATCGCTCGATGTAAAGTCTAATCGCAGAGCTACGAATTTATTAACCACACAGAAAAGCTCCTGAGCAGACGAAACATTTCAAAAGTTATTCCCCCAAGGGTGCAGGCAGAGCTATTTTAAGGTACAGAGTGCAGCGGCGAACGCTCGCGCTCACACAGTGAAAAACAGCAGAGAGACCAGAATCCTCCTCAGAGATATTTCTTTTAAAGAACTTTACTTTTTTCATTCCTGGTTTTTCTTTCATTTCTGCAGGAGCTTTGCACTGATCTCCAAAATCACAGTCATAAATTAAAGCTATGCACATCATAAATTTGGAGTTGTTTTAAAGACATTTCAATGATTAATTTTGCATAATGTTTTAAATTTTAAGGGAACTGTATTTGAGAAAGCAATTTGCAAGTTAGGATTTTAAATAGCACACATTATTATATTTTTATAGCTACTCTCAGTTAAAGCTAGGGCTGCACAATAATTCAATAAAAACACATATTGCAATAGACACAAGATCAATATCAACAGAATATTCAATATTCAGCACATAGCATGTTCACTGAACTCTGATCGAGAACCGCACAGCATTCTGGGAAACGTAGGCAGAGGAAAGACTTTAGCCGTTCAACCTAAACGGCGCAGCGAGCTAAACAAGGTTGGTGGCATCAACCAACTCACTCGCTCTTTGGTTACCTAGCAACCCACTCACTCTCGTTATCTAGCAACGACCTGCTTGAGTAACTTGCGCAGTAGCAGTTTCATGTTTCTCCACACTGTCTGATAAATAACAAATAACAAATCAACAACAACAGTGTGGCTTGAAAATTGTGGATAAAACAGAAAAGGTCACCAGTTTATATCGACTGATATGAAACATTTATGTCGTGATAAGTTCTTCAGTCCTGGATGAAGTTTGGACTTACCCACAGTAATCCTGGTGTGCATGCTGAGCCTCTCCACCAGCACATTGTTGAGGATCACAGCCAGCAGAGCGACCACTATGTACGTCAGACTCATGTCAAACACTATGGACGTTCCTGAAACACACGAGAAAGGTGGAGCTCCTGAGGGTGGGGGTGCAGAGGGCTTGTTCATGCATTTGCATACACTGCCTCATGCACATTAATACCCTGAAACTTGTGATGCAGGTAGTCGACGTCAGTGATGAAGCTGTTGTACGGCAGCAGGAAACCCACTCCGGCCAGCAGCATTGCAAAGTAGATGCCATGGTAACGGTCATCGGGGATCGGCTGCTCAAAGTCTGACGAGGGAAAACAGGAGAGTCAATGGTTAGAAAATTAGGCTACTCTCTCCATGGTGCTGAAAATGTAGTTTTTTGTTGAAAAGACGTTGAACTAACAAATCATCTTTAGCGAGAGACCAAACCACGCCTGGATGTTCTTTTGCTGTGTGGATATTTAAGTCTTGGAAATGTTCTTGGATTTGTTCAATTTGCGTTAAAGAGATCATTTGATTATCTTTTTTAATGTTACCAGTAACAACAAAAGATATATTTACATGCCTTAAAACCAAAGAGTCTGGTTCTGAGTCTGAAAAAGCAACTATATGACCAAAAGGTCGGCATTTGCAAAGTTCCAAAGATTTAAATGCATAGGATCTTTATTATAAGTATATGGATTAGGATGAACACAAACAGGGGTTGCACTGCAAAGTTACGTCTGGAAAGTTACTTGTTAGTTTTGTCTTATTTCAAGTGTATGAACATATTTGCACTAGTATTAGTATTTAGTATTAGTGTTATAGCATTAGTACTAGATTAACAAGGATTTTGTGTTTTTGCAGTCACACTATTACGTTATCATGTCTAAAAAAGACATGATAACGTTACCAAATCATTTTGTGTAATGTTATTACACAATGCGGTAGACAGTATTACAAAATGCCTTCAAGGATTTTATTACATTTTTATTATGTAACGCAGTTTTGAGATGCTTTATTTATCGCATTTTGAAGTCCAATTATTTCACATTGTTACATAATGCAGGATTACAGGATTTCCTTGTACAAAGATGTCAGACAGGAATAGGGTTAAAAAAATCCACATATAAACAACGACACAGTGAAGAAATCATTTCCTGGAAAAAAATATGGGACAAAAACTTGACATTTCTCCAAGAAGAATGAAAAGACAGAAAGTTATCAGAGTATCTGCTTAGAGGGAACCCTGAATGAGTTGCAGGGATTTCTGCCAAGCACTGGTTGCCTCAAAGGAGGATATGTTATGGATTTAGTAAGATCAAAGTTTAGATTTTTGGTTACAGAAGCAAAAATGCACATCACCAGAATACCACCATTCCCCCACAGTGAAGTATAGTGGTGACAGTAACATGATATGGGGTCATTTTTCCTCAAATAAAAACTTTTTTTTTCTTTGCACAGTTGGGAAATGAAATAAAGCAGTTTCTATTTCCCATAATCTTGGTACCAACAAAACCAAGTTTAAGAAAGAGCGCTTTTTATTTTGTTTGTTTTCTAACAGACACAGGAAAAATGAGACATTATGAGATGGAAAAGGTTTTAAGAATGATTTATCACAGCCATTATATCAGGGGTGTGCACACCACTGAGAGCCACTGCAAATTAGGACTGGAGCCAATGAAGGCAACGTTCAGAGGAGCTAATGAGGATGAAGGATGTTGCTGTGGCAGACAGAGCAACTGTTGCACTGGAAATCTGTGCTTATTGATAAGAGACGGATCGGGGTGGAGTTGGGGGTGTAGTTGATCGGGAACCAGCTGCCCCAGTGGGTTAATTTGAAGCCTATTTTTCAGCAGAATCAGTTTTGTGGATAAAGTGTGATGTGCAGCATCTTTATGGAAGTGCTCATAATCCTTCTCTAATCCTGTAAGCTCACTTTAACCAGCTTTGAATGATTTGGAAGGGAGTAGATTTAACAACAGGCTGAGGAGGGAAAGTAGTTCTCAGTTTTAAAGAGATGACTCCGGGATGAGGTAACAACCATTGATCTGATGATGGAGGATAACTTACTCTCAGATCCACAATATTTGACACCTTTTATGCCTGAATTTATTTTGTAGGCAACTTCTTTGTATTTTGGAGCCAGAAACTGTTCAAATCTTAAAATATAACCAGCCTTTCCATTGTTTTTCAGTGCAAATATGTCATTTTGACAGCTAACATAGCCTTAGGACTTGCATCTCTCCAAAACAGAAATGCCATTATACCATACATAGGTAATGAAGGCCCATCCGGAACTGTAACTCACAACTCTGAAATGTTGTAAAGTGAGAAACCAGGCATCTATTGAAAGCGTTGCAGCAATAAGGAAAAAGAGAAGAGTGAGCTGCTTGCGTACTTTCCCCTGAAAATCCTCCGCGGAAATCAAGAGATTCATGAAAATGCATTTCTCCTCACCCACCAAAAGCCGTCTCAGCTCAAAACTTTTTTCTCTCAGATTCTGAGAAATGAGACCAGAATGCAGTTAAAGACAACAAACAAGTCAGCAGCCGGACCTTTGAGGCAACTGCAGTGTAGATTGAGAGAATAAAAGTTCCCAGCATTTACTTTAATTTTCTTTTTTTGATTTGTCTGTCCTTAAGATCTATCTACTGAGGTCCTCAGATTACATTATTATAACCAATCTGTCCAAACATTTCCCCTGCATGGTGCTTAGAGGCAGTTTCAAGTTGTTTTTTTCTAAGTGTAGGAGCTAAATGAATGACAGATTGTTCTGTTTATTGGTATTTTTCTTCCCTTCCATCTATGACACGAGCAAGATTAACTGGCAGTGTCTTTTTAAAAACATCTGTAGTTTGAAGGGCGTGACTAATTATAAAACATTTCAAAACCAATTTTTTTGTAGCGCAAGTAAAACTTGGATGGATTACAAGCAGAAGAGTGAGACTTTTAGCTGCTTCCTTTCACTGTAGATGTTTTTCCAACAATGGCTCATAAAAAAATGCCCAGGCGACACGGTTCTTGGGAGAAATGGGAAACCGCACACAGGATGTAGAATTATGCCCATTTTCTAAAGTGATCAGAGGGTTTTTAATGTTTCTATTTACAACGATTTATTGAACTGCAGAACAAGACTGCAAAAATGTTAAAGCAACATTTATCTTAAGTTTGATGGTTTAGATTCTCAAAGTAGGCCGAAGTGATTCTGAATGGCTACTAAACACAGACAGGTTTTACCACTCCTCACTCTTATACCTACTGCCAATAAAAACCGTCCAGAACCAATTATTCCTGAAAGAAACACACCGACTTAACCACTGGCTGGTTTAAACTCTCAGTCCTCCACCATGACGCTCACTTCATCACCTTTGAAACATCCCCAGTCGCAATTAATCATAAAAACTGATGCACTTGTGTTTAAAGTCTGACAGCTCTATTAAAATTTTGAATTGGTGCCTTGCCAATTAGCTGTTCCGTCAAGCTTTCTGGGACTTTTTAACTGGAGAGCCATGCATGTAGAAGGCCGTTTGGCATCAGATTATTGAAACAGTGCTAAAATTAACGTGCTCACTGAACATTTCCTCCAACTTTGTGTAGAATAAAAATTAGGAAGGAAAGTTTTTAAAGCTCCCACTTTGGCATAGTCAGTCAAACTTAGAACATCTTGTCATGGTCAGGTTTTCTATTTGCTGTATTTTTTTGTAACTTGTTTTATAATTTGGATAAAAATTACTTTATTTAAAACAAAACATCAACATGAACATGCATCTGGTGGCATGAAGGGATAAGGAGGTTATTCCAACTATTCTTTTCTAGGTTTTTCTCTTTAATTTTATGTCGTCTATCGAATCTATTTTAGAAGTGCTGCAGATAAACTTTTGCATCATATTTGCAAGCAAAACCTGCTCCCAAAAAATCATGAAAGCAGACTAAATCCCATACAACTCAAATGCAGACCATATTCGTCAAAATCCGCAAAAGTTCCTCGTCCACCTGATTCCAAGCTGATTAGCTTTATTCTTTAGCCTCTTGTGATGTCACCAACCCAAACAAAACCTCAATTAACAATATTTTACCTAAGCGTGTTTTTTCTTGAAACTGTGGAAATCCTTTCAACACTATCCAACCAGTGTTATTATTAGCCAGTCTAAAATTTAGTAGTTAAGAAATTTATTTACCAGAGAATATATACATATTTTTAATCTAGTCATTGCATATTTTTCTATTTTTAAAGCTGTTTTGTACAGACACAGGAAACAAGAAGCAGAACCACCCATCGCCCTCGTTGTGTGTGCCCTTGTTCGCTCATGATCTAATTAACATGGCCTTTGTACAACCTGTGTAACCGGGCAACAAAGCAATTATGTGTTAACAGTTCTACCCTGCTTGTTTTACACAAAACATGCTGCTCTCCAAGATGTTCTCCTTCACCGCTACCTGGACCTGCTGACTTATTTCAGACAAGAATGAGGAAAAAAAACTTTCAAAAACTAACTTTCTGATGTAATTTCATGCAACGAGGAGGAAATGATGTGTTATTTCAGCAAGGGAATACCTACAGCTCAAATATGGGAGCCCCAGTGGATGCGTTTTCATTTCAGTACCAGATCAATGGGGATGTAATCTCCAAGAAATGGTCATAATTAAAGCCGTCCAGTCCACAATTTACAGCAGTGCCTTCAGCAGTGAGTTACACGCTGTTCTTTCTCATTTCTAATATTCTGCACCTCCAACTGCTGATATACTACTACATTAAATCCACTCTGTTCCTCTGCTGTCTTTTTATAAATAGTACAGAACACACACACACACAGAGAGAAAGACAGAAGTGCTCACCAGGCTCAGACAGAGCCAGCACTCCTCGCTCTGGGGCATCCTTACTGATCTCCTCCTCCTCCAGCTGGTACGAATCGAAGCTGTAGCTCTGCACCACGCCGCTCTCCCTGCCCTCCCTCCAGCCTTCCCTCCCCGCGTCCCTCCACCCGGCGATCCCACGATCCCTCCACCCGTCCCAGTCGTCGGGGGTCTGGGCCGGCGCGGGCCTGTGGCGCTCCGCTCCTGCCGAGCCCGGCTCTGGCCTTGAAGAATGCATGGAGACGCGACGTGCTGCAGAAGACTCCTCCGGCACCGAGCGGGCTACACGAGCATGGTGCGGACACGATCCCCAGCGACACGCCCCTGGAAGAGACGCAGGAGGCCTTTGGATGATGGAGGATCTGCAGGGAGAAGAAGCAACAGGAGGGTCAAAAGAAGAAAACAAGGAGGAACGTGGAGGCAGGCTGGAACGAATGATCTGTCAGAGCTTTGCTGAAAATAACTTGAGTGAATCATTAAAAACACAGTTTGCTTCTGTGTGTGTTGATGTGTGAGCGGCATGCTCAATGAGAACGTGACAATGGATGGGTGGCAGCAAGACTGGGAAAGTGAGGGGGGAAATGAAACACAGTAAACGAAAGAGAAGAAATAAACTAATGATTTAGTTAATCTCTGTTTAACTGAGGGACGCACCGATCCACTTTTTTCACTGCCGACACCGATACAGATGTCTGAGGTTCAGTATTGAGCTGAATTTACTTAAAATGTTTCTTTTTAATAGCAGACATAAATGTAATAAATCGCAAATGTATTTGATAACTCTGCACCAGTACACCACAATTAAATACACCAATATCTTCTAAAGTTTGGTCAGACATGTAAAAACACCTCTCGTTTGTTCAGTCAGTGCATTTAGGAGTTAAACAGTCAATGTAAAACAAACTGAAACTGACAATACAACAGGTTGACTTATTAAAAATAAAAAAAAACAAACCTTCTTTCAAATTGTTCAGGAAGTGAAATTTGTAAATACAGAAATATAATGCCTTGCAAAATGACTGGCAGTCCTTTAAATATGAAGTATTGCATTTGTATTTTTATTTCATTTACCTTCATGATAACTGATGAAGGTTTCTGTCCAAATCCAGAATGATCAATATAATAATTATCAGTTTTTTAATTTTAATTTTTGCAACATGTTCATTTCTTATTAAAGAACATTTCAACTGTAACATAAAGCTCACCGGTTACTGCTTAAATATAGTACTTTTGTCCATTTCAGGAGGCAGTGGTGGTTCTTGAGTGAATGGACATTTTCCAATTGAAGACATGCCACAATATGTTTCAAACACAAACAGTAAAACATATTTTATTATATAACTATGTGTATGAGGACTTCACACATTCTGCTTTTTGACATTATTTCACTCAAGAATGGACCTGGTGACATGAATGCATTAAAATGTGATATGCATGTTTTTATAACTAGATTCCAAAAGCATCAAATTGTGTTTTAAACAATCTTCAGTGTAGAATAATTCAGTTGTGGTCTCCTCCAGTGTAAATGTATACCACTTTCAGCTGGAATTGTCCAATTTAGCTAAGACTCCTTATAAAGACAGAAATAACCAAACAATTCCTTCAGATGCTAACAGGTGCTAACGTCAGCGCCGCCAGCAACTCTTGCTTTTCTGAGATAATTTTTGTTGTAAGCAACAAAGGAGGTGTGCATTTGTGACTGGGTAATAGGTAAATAAAAAATAGAAAACTAAAAGTTTACTATGTGTGGAAGTGACAGGTAATTGTCATGGTAGCCCCCTGCGGCTTGCCCCCCTGAGCAGAAAGCCACATTTAAAACCTCCCTGACAGCAGGTGAAGCTTCACTCTCTCAGGTCAACCGGACATTTTGAAGGAAAATCTTATTACTCGAAGCTAAACCAACCGCTTTCCTTACACTGCAAAAAATAAATGCTGAAGCTAACAAACAGGTGAGCCTAATTCCTGTCACATCGCCACCTGCCGGCTCACCTCGCATGCCCCGCCGGTGTGACTTCACTTCCGCTTCACACCATGAAACAAGTGGGATTCATTTGTGCCGAATCCTATTTTAAACTTCAAAGGGGGGGAACGTGGGATGACGTCAGTAGGCGACGATCTCCGTAAACACGGCTGAACGCACGGTGCGGTGAGAGAGCTGCTGCTGATGCGTGAACAAACAGAAGCCCAGCCAGTGAACCCCGGTGGGTCAAAGCCATGTTCTGCACAGTTACCACGTCCGGACAGAGGGCGGCGCTCGCGACCCCCTCACGGCTGAATCAAAAGCCTCCAGCCTGCGTCCGTAATTGAATTGCAGTGAGTCGATGCTGTTTGTGCTGCAGCCTCTGTCGTGGATGTAAACAGGGGGGTGATGATCTGATCCTACATAAACTGGGATGTGCTTTGGGGTCAAACATGTGGACTTTCACAGGGGCTCGCGCGTTTTTCTCGTACGTACAAAAAAAAAAGACAAATTGAATTTACAATGAAGCAAAAAGGTAAGAGGAACACAACACTAGACGATATATATCACCCAGGGAATAAAATGAAGTTCTTCCTGTAATATTGACAGTAAAAAACCATAAAAATCAAGCCAACTACACAGTCCGGGTCGCTTTTATGAGCCTCTCTCTGTATCAGCGCCGCATCTTTTTCTCTCGCGCACAGAAAACAAAAACACCAACAACAGGTTATTATCGTTAGCGGGCCCCCCATTAACCTACCGCGTCTCCCCTTCCTGCTGCTTCCCCCCGGCTCTCAGCAGCGGCTTCTCCACGGAGAGAGGAGCTGGAGGTGGACTGCGCCGGTCGGGGGACCTGGACCTGGACCTGGACCTGGACTCTGCTCAGCCCGTCTCCATCCGAGAACAAGAAGAAGAAGAAAGGAGAGTCCCGGTGCCTTCCTGCACGCGCTCCTAACGCACTATCCAGCGCGAGAGGAGAAAGAAAGGAAGCGCGGATGGATGAAGGATGAGGGGGAGGGAGAGGAGGAGGAGGAAGAGGAAGGCGGGGGGTGAGTCTCCTCTGGCTGTTCGTGTTTTTGTCATCTTTAGGAGAGTGCTGTTGGAGTCGGGGATGAATACATCCTAATTCGTGTTTAACAAGTTGTTTCATGCTCACTTCAATCCGGTTTATTTGGGCTTTGACTGTGACAGACTCACAAAATCCCCCCAGACTGGAGCTTAAATTAAAACCTACCACCGTGTCGGTGGAGCATTTAATGAGAGGTGGATTGTTATCACTAACGTAATTCAAAAACTGAAGTTTGCATTAATTAATTTCATACACATTGGGTTCATTCTGTTCATTTTTGATTGTTTATTTGTTTATTTATGGACAGTATATGCTGGACTTTAGGAGAAGCTAACCGGGGCGGGGCTCCGAGTTTTGGGTTGACCAAAGATCCCGGATGTTTGTTTGTCATGAAGGCGTGCTTTATAAAACATGACACCTTCATTTTAAATGGGTCTGTCTAGTTGAGGTTCAACACTGGTGTTTTGAAAATTTAATGTCAATTTAAAAAAAAGTTCTTAACAAATCAAAATTTCTAATGTACTCTACACTCTAATTTACGGTAAAATACCGGATTTGACGGTAAAATATCGTCAATTAGTAAATTAGAGATGTTTTTTTTCTTTTTCTTTGTTTACAGTGCACCATCTTAAACAAAAAATACAACTAATGCTCAGAAACTAAAGCCATTAGTTGCAGTGCTGTAAGATTTCGCCTCGTTTTCTCGTCTGGCCATTTCATCAATTTTCTGTCTCCATTTTTTTTTTTTTTTTTTAGTTATGAGTTGCAAGCGCTGTGCTGCCAGACTCACCAACACAATGCTGGCACTATCACCGCCGTGTGACTGACAGTTTTATCAGTTCAGTTCAATATGCTAATGCTTTGTTATTGGCAGGGCTTCCATCATATTTCCCACCCACCGCTGTTGCCACAGAGGAGCCAAGCCTGACGGGAATTAGCTAAATGGCTGCTTGGCTGTCTTGTCAGGTGGACGTGTGTTGTCTGCAAAGCGCAGCAGATCCTTGGAGCTGCTGCTGCACCCGTGCACAGCGACAAGCTCTGGAGAAACGGAGCAGGTTTTGTCAAAGTGCTGAATTCGCTCTTCTGCGGAATGACCCGGGCAGCGGCTGAGCTTTTTAAAAAAAGATTGTTTGTGTGTGTTTGTGCAGAAATTATTGTTTTTGCTAGTGTAGAATCCCTAACCCTCTGTTTATAGTTCTTAATTCTTGTCACCTGCTATGTTTTGCAAACTGGAATGAAACCAAATCATAAAGAGATTTTGCAGACTACAAATGAATTGAAGATTATGCAAAAGGTATTTATTGAATTCTATCCAGATTGGTTTGGTGCTGTTAGTTTGCACCAAAATACCATTCACTTGCTTCAAACAGCTTTAATGTTTGAAATGCTACTTAAAAAGTACAACTAATATATAGCGGGATTATTGGAGGTGGTTCGGTTATATATTTATTTCAAGGTAGTTTGACAAAAAGTAGAAAGTTTGCAGGACCAACAGTATGAAAAAGGCATCTGGGTTTACTAGACGCAGAAACAACAACTGATCAGATTCTAGGACGATTTATTTTTTCATCTGAATCTAAGGTGGTACAGAAGCTAAAAGTTTCATAAATCTCCAAATGTGTTTCAAATATTCTGTGTTTGGCATTACTCAACTGAACCCATAGTCACGTTTCAGTAACCTGAGTATTTCAGTTTCTGAACTAAAGATTAACAAAGATTCACAAATCAATTAGAAAACCAACTTCATAGTCCATTCATTTGGCCTTGAATCTAAAGCTTTTAATGAGTTACATGCTTCATATAAGTGTTAAAAAATATAAACATTTTTCTGCTGCTGAATTGCCCTGCCGCCCTTTTGTGAAATGACTCCCGGGGTCCCTCAACCATCACTGGTCCAAACATCATAAGAGATTGTAGAATAAACTATAGACTCCACATTTCCAGGCAATGCATCATTTTTTATTTTTGTAATATGCACTGAAGAAAACTCAATAGTTCATAATAATACACTTAGAGGATGTTCAAATAGCTTATTACATGTTAGACTTTCTGCAAAGATTTAAAAGTTTAATGTGTGTAACAAGCAACACAAGGCTTGTTACACACAGCCTTGCTTCAAAAAGCTTTAATGTTTGAAATGCTACTTTAAAACTAGCATTTCAAACATTAGCAACAAACTCTTTTTCAAGAGGTCATAAATTATTGTATGGCAATTACATATTTTCAGACACCAGGCTTAGTGTGGCAGAAGTGATCGACTTTTTGCCTCATAGAAAGACTGATGATCGAACAGCTTGATGATTTAAAACCTTAAAACATGAAGGTTTTAAATGTGGGACCTCAGCAACAAATGCCTAAAGTACAGTAATTAATATACTGTATACATATATACATATATTTATATATATATATATATATATATATTTATATATATTCCACCAGCAGGTGTTCTCTGGACACATTTAATCTGCTAAAGTTGCAGTAAAGCTGATGTTACGGCCGCTGCCTCACACTGGGCTTCCTTTATTTGGAAATCCTGAATTATCATTTATTTATTGCTCATCGTGAATTTGCGCAAAACCAAATGTGCTCACAGAGGGCTCAGTGCACTGTTCCAGTATTTCTGCATTATTGATGCAAGTATCGCGCCCCAACAGAAAATGTATCTGATATGTTGCCTCCTAAAGCTCGGGGATCTGAACTGTGTTTTATTTCTTTTATTTATTTGCAGGGAGAAACATGAGGGGCTTACTGGCATGGTAATGAGTGAACAGCCGATGGAGATTTAATAAACCTCATCTGCTTTACTGGCTGGACTCTGTGGTAAGTGGAGGAGCTGAATAAGTAATGTTAAGATGGATTTTATGTAAGGGGAAGATGGAGCTGAACTGTCACCCGCTGCGTCCTGCGATAGAAGACGTTTAGCTGTGGTTCGGGTTCGGCCATCTTGGCTGTTCACGGCGGGAAGAGCCGATGAAGAGCCGATGTTTCATGGAGACTGTGCAGCTGAGGAGTGATCTTATGCAAGCTTTCGAATCATATGTTTGTTTCAAAAAGGTTTTTACAAACAAAAATCTGAAAACGTGGCGTGCAGCTGCGTTTAGCAGAGTAAAGTGAAAATTAATTAGAAAAATACACAAAATGGAACAAGGAAAGAAAGAAAGACCCGATAAAACTTTGAGAAAATTGGGATTGCCAACATAAATTGACTAAATTGTGTTGTGTTCACAGAAAATGAGACGATTTCGTTATGTTACCATGTGGCAAAATCATGTCATCATTACTAGAGTTAATTAATTAAACACAACAAACATTTTTTATGTGTTAACTTGGAGTGATATATTTACATAATGTGAACCACATGCCCTGTTTCACTTTTTAAGAAGTCAAAATTCTCACTAAGAAACATCGTGGTGGCAGCACCATGCTGTGGGAATGCCTCTCTCAAGAAGAACCAGGGAAGGTGATTAAAACTGATGGAGAGATGGGCAGAAATATATTTAGAAGAATCCTTGAAGAAAACTTGTTGAAGGCAAAAGATCCAGGACCTCAACAGAGGTTCAACTTGCCTATCAAAGAGTATTCATGTGTCAGAGTGGCCCAGTCAAAGTCCAATTCTCGGTACGGTTGAGAATCTATGGCTGGAATATAAAACTGATGCTTACAGCAAAGATTTTGGTGCCTAAATGACCAAAACTTGAAAGAGTCAAGCCTCTAAATATTTGCAGAGGTACCAGCAGTGAAAGGTCGTCCTGCCATGAACTCAGGGTGTTGAATAGGAATGGAAGCAACGCTTTCTGATTTCTATTTGGAAAAAAGAAACCTGTATCATTTTGTCTCATGACTAAGATGCGTCTGCTTTGTCGTCAGCTTCAATGAAGATTTTTCCACCTGACAGGGAATTTCAAAGTGAGGGGGGGCGTCCCCCATGGAGAGCGCCAGAGCTCTTGAGGGAGGGACGCGACACGAGGAAGAAAAATAAATAAAACAGGGAAAGCAGTTTTTAAAGAGGGAAGAATAACCAGGATTATTAAAAGTTGGGATTTTTGTGAGCTGGATCTGAAGGGGGTTTTTTTGGACAGGAAGTTAAAACTTAGTCACATCAGAAAACGGTTCATACTTCCATGTAAATGACAAGCCAAAGCCAAACACCACATCATCAGAGAAACACGCATGGATGGAATCGAGTTGTATCAAAACAGCAATGTCTGTAAAAACTCTGAAAACCCTGCAACGGTGCACCAGGTGTTTGTTTCAGCTACTACTCAAGAAGCCAATTCTTGATTCACCGTTTAAAACAATTTCTAAATTATAAAAACAGCTTTGCTTCTCCTCTCTTTCTTCCTCTTGACCCTTTCAGTGAGAAAGCCCCCAGCTCTGGATTTCTGCTCTTTATTGAATAGCGACGGTTTGTCGGTGTAGCTGTTTGCCCCCGGGGCGGTTTGTCTAGAAAAGAGTGAGTTCCTGCCGATTTTGCAGATGTGCACTGTGTGCAGCAGAGTATGTCCTATAAATATTTTCCTCAGCCGCTCTCTGCTGTGAATGTGTAAAAAGGTCAGGCCTTGCTACGCCTCGTTCCCTCGAATGGAGTTATCTATACATTTTTTCTTTCTTTTCCTACGGCTGCAGCACTGATCAGCAGCTGGTATTTATTCTGCTCTTTCATGACGCTGGATGTCTCACAGCTGTATGCAAATGTACGCATACCCCTCCATCCCTCTTTTGAGTCTGGTTTGAGAAAAAAAAAAAAGATGCTGAGCCTGAACAGTGTCTATATTTAGCTCCCGGTTCAATCAATGACGCCAGAGCCACAGCGCCATGACTCTGCATGCTGATAGTACTACAGCTCACCTCTGGAGAGGGAGATGGGTTAGGAAAGGAAGACTAAATTAGAGCAATAAAGAGAGGAAGAGAGCGGATGGGACAAATGCAGGCGTAATCCTGTAACAGGGATGCAGGAGGAAACACACAGAGAGAGAAACCGGGAACTGGATGGGGGAAGGAGAGGCAGAGATGAAAGGAAAGAGGCAGGTGTAAACATAGAGGCAGAGGAGGCAGGGGGGATGGAGACAGATGGGGAGAGAAGGCTGAAAACGGAGAAGTGAAGCTTGAGGAGGAGGAGAGTTCAAACCAGCTGAGATCAGCCAGAGATGGGAAAGCAGGTGGCAGGTGGAGTTTGTGCCAAACTGGATGGAAACACAAGAGCTTGTTCTGGGTGGAAAAGCAGCAGCCTGGGTTTTATTTGAAGAAATATGAAATACGGAGGAAGCAGGAGAGATTCTGTAAAAGGAAAGGAGGAGAAAAAAAAAGTCCAACAGGCTGTCAGCGGAAATGCGGAGCGACATTATGGACTTGTCAGAACTGGGCTGACAAGTCGTTGTCAAGTTTAATCCTGCGTTTCTTTGCAAAGTGTGACCGTTACTGGGATTTTTTTCCTGCCAACTTTAAAAGTGCATTGTTGTGCATTCTCATTGGATCCAAACTTCAAGGCGAAATAGAAGTGAAACTTGATTAACAGCCTCTGAACATCGACTCAGGGTAAAACCACACTTTAGACACTCACTTTGAAAAGTTGGGTTTCAAGTTAAACTGAAAAACAACTTTTGAAATAGTGGTGCAGGTTTTTAGTTTGAACCAAAAACAACAAATTAAATTTCAACTATGTAGAAATAATGACAATTAAATTTCTTTAGGTTACAAATATATTCTGGACATATTTAATAACAATGACAAAGCAAGCACAAATATACAACATTAACATTTCAGGGCCATTTTTAAATAAAATCCTGGTGGCACATATTTACTTTCGTAGTTTGTGAGATTTTTATTTTTTATTTTTGAGCCCTTCTGCCGAGAAGAGCAGACAAAAAGTGTTAGACTAAGTGTAAAGCTTGTTGAAATATGCCCAGAGGAATTTCCTGCTGTACACGAAAATATAAATGTGCAAAACACTTATACACAATAAATTATTACGCACTCCTTTCTGTGATTCTATCATATTAAATCACCAAAAAATACGCATATAAGGTTCAAAGGGTGTCAAAGCATCTGTGCAGCTTTGATGTGGATCCATGAAATGTAGGTGTAAAGGAAAGTGGAGGCACCAAGGGGAGAAACGAGATTTACCCAAAGCCTTCAGAAACAGAGGTAAATAGGATAGAGTGGGAGGCATGCAGAGAGAAAGTAAAAACACTAAATGCTCCACAGACAAATTCTTCACATAACAAGATGCTGCTTTGTCCTTTATTTACATTTAATATTCAGTATTTGACTGCAGGGCGAGTCAGACAGGTCGGAATCAGTCCATCAAGGTAAGGAAGTTTTTGTCATTGTCATTTAGATTGTGGGTATATTAAAATGTCAAATCAGTATTTTGTTGTGGATCTCTTCTGATAGGAGTGAAGGAGACACAGTTTAGTAAATATAAACACAGTTTTGACAATCCAAAGCAGAAAGATCAGTTCTGCTGCATGTGCCCAATTGAACGAATGCATCTGTTCAAACTATATCTGAATATTTTATGATCGCTGAGAAACTACGACAATAATAATAATGAAACAAACGCAGAGAACACAGGAATACTTGTACACACACGCATGCGCACACACAGTCACACACACGCATGCACGTACACACACGCACAGCTACTCTGAGAGACCATAAAAGCTGAAGAGTGCCCTGAGCTTTTGGAAGAGACTCACTGTAAATACACACTGTTGTTTTGTTTGGCTCTGATCTGTTCTGGGCAGCGAGGAAAAGACTGAATCTATTATTTATGTCTGAAACACAGAAACAGCTGGGATGGATAGACGGATGTTTCCTAAGTTTCCTCTACACCACCAGGCCTTGCTGGTTTTGAACTCGCTTGTTGCTGAATTGTATTATACCAATAAACTTGACTTAAACGGTTCAAAAAGTCCTATAAATTCACAAGTTTTCCTTCTTCAAAGTCCAGGTTTGCTGCTTCACTCGTTTCCATGTTCAGCCATAGTTTTCCTGTGTTTACACAGAAAACTTTCCTCTCAGAAAGTATGGCACAGAGGACATAAGATCCAGCTTCTGTTTCATTTACCGGGAAATAAACAGAGAGGGCAATGGGTATTCAGTGTGAGCGTCTAAGTCCTAAAAGCAGCCAGTTGTGTGTTTGAGTCACAATGCAGAGTTTTTGTCAGGGCAGGAAACGGGGGTTATCAGTGCTCTGATTCTGGGTTTCCTCCAGGACTCTCTGCAGATTGCTGAGCTGCTGTATCTGTTCTATTGATCCTCATGCCTCTCACAATATGAGGACAATCCTCCAGTGTCCATCCCAGAAACCGTCCCTGCTGCCCGGTCCGGTCTGCTTGAAGCCTGTCTTTCTGCCAGACAGAAGGACAAACCTCAGGATGGGAAGGTCGGTGACGTGAAAAGGACATTTTCGTGGCCACAATCGGTAAATGAAGAGAACAAAAGGCTGTTGAAAAGGGGAATATACAAAGGACGAATACTGATTAGAGAGCAGTGTGCAGATATGGTCTCTATTCACTCCTCTTTTCTCTCATTTATCCCTAATCAGTGTCCATCATTTTGTCTCTCCTGCCAGCGTCTTTCATCCCCGTCCTCTCTTTTCACCGTCTCTGTCTTCGCACAAACCCCTCCACCCATCTCTCCCTCCATCCCTCTCCATCAGCTTCAAAGAGCCGTCTCAGTGGCAGACCTCCAGGGCCTCTGCCTCTTGAGATGGAAAAAAAGAAAAAGAAGCAATCCTTTGTCGCCTTTTTTCTTTCCTTTTCCTGCGTTTTTTTGTTAGGTTTGCAGCTCAGCCTCCTCTGCAGTCCAGTGGAGCGTTATGGGAGCGCTCCGGCAAGTAAAACCAATAAACCTGCAGGTGAATTTGCTCCTGTACTGGACGAGGTCGTGTCACTGAGTCTCTGCTGACCTTTAGGGACATTTCATTAGAGTCTGTGCTGTGGGGCGGTTCGGGTCGGGGTCAGGGTTTGCAGCCGGCCAGATTCTTCTCTGCGTTTGTGTCGATTTAGGGTGGGTGAGGGTGATTGACAGCACTAAGACCCTCCTCCTGCCACTGATTGGCTGTTTCTGACTGGATGCTGTTTCTACAGTTGGCATTGGGAGAAGGCAGCGTCTTTTATTTCACTGTCATAACACAATAACAATTTTACCAAAAAAGTAAAAAACATATTTTTATAAATGTTACATGCTGGAAATAAAAAAAGCAATTGCTTTAACTCAATCTCTGCTGGTTCGGTTTCTGCTTCTAAATCTTTACATAGCCACATGTTGTAAATACGGCATCTCCTCTTCTTCTATAGTATCTCATAAGGTTGGGACATGCAGAGGGAGAGATCTAAAAATCCCAGCATAGGAAAGCAAATGCCACATTTATGTTTGTAATGAGAGAAGAAAACAACCAGGTGGCATGAAAATAGTGGCATCTAATGGTCGTCATGGAGACTGACTTACACCAAAACCCCACGTATTGCTGTGATTTCATTTATTTGTTTACTATCCTGTTGACTATGCACCAACAGAAACACGGGTCATTTTCTGAGTCACATCATAAGTCTACCCCTGGGAAACAGGAACTTGTGATTTACAAATTAAAGGTTCCTCAAAGGTCAACTTAAAAATTATTGTATAAGTGAAAAAAAATAATTTAAATAAATTAAAAATGTATATATTTTAGGAGTAACAAGAATTGATTTAATTAATTGTAATTAAAAAAAACTATTGATTAGTTAAAAGAAAAGTGTAGTAAAAAATGAGGGATAGATTTTTCTCATTTTTTTTAGATGATGCTGCCAGAGGTGACAACATATTTGTCTGGAGTTTTACATGTATAAAATCCATGTTTTGTTTTGTTTTTTTAGATGAAGACATATTTGAAATGCAAAATTAATAAAATAACGAGTTTAGAATCTTTATTTACAATTGAAACAGAGCATCGTTAATTTGTGTTTTGTTTTTCTTTTCTTGGCTCCTTTTCTGTCTTTATCCTGAACTTGGTTCCATCCATCTGATGGAAGTCGTTAAAGGGAAGCAGGAAAAATCAGTCTAATAAAGCAAAGAGGTTAGTAGTGATTCTTGGAAGAGGGCCTGTTTCAGACTCACCCACACACATTCACTGTGTATATGTGTGTGTGTGTATGTGTGTACGTTTGTTTCTAATACCTTGTGGGGACCATTTTCCTAACACTACGTTGTGGGGACCCAATGCTCCTTGTGGGGACTGAAGCCTGGTCCCCACAAGGGGAAACGCTGTTTTTGGGTCAGGGGTCAGATTTAGGACAAAGGTGTGAATTGAGTTTTGGTTAGGGTTTGGTATGTAATGGGTAGGGTTAGGATAAGGGTAAGGGCAAAGGTAAGGTCTAGGCTGTAGAAATGAATGGAAGTCAATGGAAAGTCCCTGCAAAGACAGCCGTGCAAACATGTGTGTGTGTGTGTGCGCGTGTGCGTGCATGTGTGTGTGTGTGTGTGGGTGTGGGTGGACGGAGGTTATTGATTAGTGGTTGCATTGAGCTGGGACAGGAGCTCCGCACTACCTCTGCTGCTCTCTCTTTCTCTCACACACATACACACACGCAAACAGGCCCCAGTCTGCACAGCTATATCTAAGGGAACATTTTATATCAGTGCTGCAGGCTGTTGAACTTCATGTTGATTGTTTTTTTTTTTATTTTTATTTTTTTTGCTATAAGAAAAATGATTCTTCTGATTGAGCCTCAGGAGACACCAACATTGTAAACCCTTCAGGTCGTTATTGTAAAAATACTTATCATCAAACATGCTGTTATTTAGAGGGTAAGGGGTTCCTGCAGTAAGGGTGATAAAGAAAATGGAGCAAGGCACTAAACTATGTTTTGTTGCCTGTTTAGGCTGCTTTATGTCCCGTATAAATCCTGTAAGTCCCAGTCTCCGTTTGCAGTAAATTTGTGAATGCAATTTTGTTTTGAAAAACAATGAAGGCCCTTGATTCAAACTAGTTGGAAAGTGTTTAGCATTTTTCATGACGCACAAAAGATTTACAAACAAAATGTGTAGCACAAGATGAATCATTTGTCCTTCAATAAACATTATGCATGAATCTCTTTCATGAAAAGATATGTTACCATAACAATAAACCTCACAAAAAATGTTTATCACATGGGTTTGATGTGAAACAAAAGATAAGTAAGTGGAAAAGCAACTTATGGCCAATGTTGTGTACGGTGGAGGACGTACTGCGGATTTCTCTTCCCAATAAACTCTGAGTCTTTTTAGAGGGCTGGGCATTATGAAAATACCACTCTAAAAAGAGGTGGGTCGTCACTGAGCGTTTAGACAAGATAATAATTTCACTACCTGATTTCTCAGTCTTTAAACATGTACAAGACATATAAATTTACATGATGTAAAAATCTCATTCAGATCTACAAGACCGTCCTCAGGACATGGACAGGTCACAAATATTAATTTTGATGGCAGGGCAGCTTTAAAAGATAATAATAATAATAATAATAATAATAATAATAATAATAATAATAATAATAATAGGCTGCTTGCCATCAGGGTATAAACAAAAATCAGAAAATGTATCTATTAAAAACACTGATTAATATGAATAAATGTTTACAGTCTCTTCTGCTGCCATCCGGTGGACATATTAAAAATTGCAATAACAATCTGTTTTATACTGTATTTTAACATTTGGTTCTTTAGCAGTGATCCTTTTCCCCACTTCATGAGCAATAATCAGTTTTTCTGTTGGCGAGCCATCTTTTGTGCTTCCAATAAAAATTATAATAATAATGAAAAATAATAATAATAAAATAAATTTGGAACTTATTTCAATGAAACTATATTCTCCCTCTTATGTGTAACTGGCTGCATCTCGAAATAAAGAGGACATAAATAACATGGACTTGTTACCTACGTTATTACTTCTAAGATGCTGATATAATGTGGTTAATTTCTTTCTGGCAAATTTCATAAACATATTTTGACACTGTCGTGTAAGACTTGTGAGGAAACGGCAAATTTGCTGACAATGTCGCCTATTTACGGTACTTTTATCTGTATCGTGTATATCTTTTTATTTATGTGATTAAACTTCTTTGTCTCAGACGGATTTGTTTGGATTTATTTTATACTTGTTCAATTGTGTTTGCTTTGCCTGAAAATAAAAAAAATAATTTTAATCAATTAATATATGTATTCCCTTTAGCTATTGTATCTTAGATGTATTTTGTTGTTTACAGTCGTCATCTTTTCAGCAGCCTTCCGATATTTATTTCTATTTTATGACAGTATTCTACGGTCAAAAATACACAAGTCATTGTTCTCGCAGCAGTTTACGGGGAACTCAAATTCTGACTTCATGTCCCACAATGCATTTCCTCCATTTATTCCCATCATTCCCCGCTGCAACCCCTCCTGCACCGGTCAAGATGGCGGACAGACCAGGTAGCTTTGCGTGTCCTCTGCTGTACTAACCGTTATTTAATATATTTTATACGCTTTGTTGTGTGTATATATCGACTGTTTCCGTTGCTGTTTTGGTTAATTTCTCGTTTCGGTGGTGGTTTATTGCGTTGTGTGAGTGTTTCGGACTGAAGGCCGCGCTGAATCCTTTGACTCGCGTCAAGGACTTTGCGCGTCAGCTGCAGCTCCATTGAAAATATCAACTTCTCTCAACTGACAGCCTCTATAGTCACAAAACACGCTAAAAAAATAAAAAATACTTTCCGTTGGGATGACGTACTTTTAACCGCGGTTTTGTTGTATATAAAAGTCTTTTTAGGTTAGCTAAACCGAATCTAAGCTAACGTTTTGGATGTGGTTGCCGTTTCTTACTATGTTGCCATGTCCTCCCTTCCGATCAGTTCCAGTTGTCGAGAAGCGTCTGATGGATGTGAAGCTGGGGGAGTTGCCGAGATGGCTCGCTGGTCGAAACTGGAGCCCGAGCGGACTCGCCGCAGGGGTCCTCGGAGGTGAGCAGATTCCGTATCACTCATTCACCTGCAGGAATCCGTCTCCATTTTCATCAAAAAGGGAAATGTTTAGTTTAGGAAATTAGTCTTGACTTTTTGCATGGTACCAGTTCTTATCTGGTCTAGGGGGTCATAAGCAACGGTGCAGTGATTTTGTATTCATACTTTTAACTTTATATTACCATGGGTCATCTTAAAAAAACATATTCATGTTAATTGTGACCCACACTCATCACTTTTTACTCCCTGCAACACACTGAATCACACTCAGCCTTGTAATACCAGTATTTGCAATATAACAGTGGCAAAAAGCTGCTCAGATGAAACATTTGGCACATTTCAAATGTCACGCATGTACATTTTGCATGTAGACACTGTACAGAAGACTTGCTAAGCCCGGTGGTTAGGCAGTCATTCATCCAGCAGCCTGTTGTATTTTTCAAGTTACAAAAGGTTTCGAGTTGAACATATCGCTCGATAATTATGTGTTATTGAAAGATTAACACCTGAACACCATCAATGAAGTCTTAAAAAAATAAATAAGCAATGCTTAGCCTGGTGGAGGCACTGGAAGCCTGGTGGCCCGCCAGGCTTATAAAACACTTGGGGAAGCCCTGGTAATGCATGTGGCCTCTTACAAACTTTCACTGCACCAGATGCCCTGACTTGGATGTATATATAATTGTACTAATGCTTATTGTAGTTTAGAAAAATGCTAAAAATTGTCAGGGAAATGTGGGTTAATCATAACAAATTTTCATTACAATATTCATAAATAATATTCCAGTTTCCCTAGCAATCCATCCAATTGGCCAAATGTGTTTTTGGAAGGCAGTTTGTATGCTTGGCCTCTGCCTACCAAATATTGCAATCAATGGTTAATGTTATCAGCCCAATTTAAAAAATAAAAAGTTAACTTTCAATTGTGCTTTTCCAGGCTATGACAGGTACTACAACAAGTACATCAATGTAAAGAAGGGAGGCATTGGCGGTATCGCCATGTTTGTGTTTGGATACGTGGCCATCAGCTACTTGTGGGAGTACGAGCACATCAGTAAGAAAAATGCAACTTGTACATTTCTCATACATCAACATGCCAATATTTACTACTAATATTTTGCTTTCGTTCATTTTCCAACAGAGCACGACCGCTGGAGGAAGTACCACTGAGCGCCTTCAGCAGCCATCACACCGTCAGGGGTCGAACCAGCATCTCCCCTCGCTCTTTATATGCTCAGCTATATTGTGTTAGTAATATGTGACTGTTGTGACCAATAAAAAGTATATAAACACGCGAGAGCGTCGTTTCCTGTGCAGCAACACCTCAAGGTTTGACAAAAAAAACAGCATTTATTTGGTACAGATAATAAATCCAGACTGCATTAGTTGGCTGTGAACAAAAGCTGATCCGTACCGCCGAGGCTCGGTCCAAAACTGCCTCCGACGTCTGTGGTTCCTGCTGCTGCCGTTTGTTACTCTGCAGTCAGATATTAGGCAGCAGAATGCTGGTGCAGTCACGTGGCCTGAGATGTACAGTAATAGGGTGATGGTAATGCGCTCGTATAGATGCTGTTAACAGGACCGTCTTCATTTAATTCCATACACAAAGTTGTTTGTCGGATAAAGTAAAAAAAAAAAAAAGATCTGAATGTTGTACATCAGCCCTTTTCTCTTCTGCAATATAAATCTGTTTATGTCCTTAACTCATTCGTTGGTGTCTTTCCATGTGGCAGTAAACGGGAGTAGTTTAGTTTTGCATTCACGCTGCCTGTTTCTCCATGTGGCCGGTTCCACCTCCGGGTGGAGAAGCCGGAGGTCTCAAAGGCGCCCTGCCTTCAGCCGCTGTGATGTCCAGGGCACCTGGTGTCCATGTTGGATTGAAACCCTGGAGGCTGAAGGCTACTGTCCGCTCAGGAAGGCAAGGTGACCCTTATTACATTTGTTGGCGTAGTGGCCCTTCTCTCCACACTGCCGACAGACAAAACAAAAGGTTCGGTGATTAAATCAGGGCTGCAACTAACCATTATTTCAGTAATTAATCATTTTGACGTCTAAAAAAAAACCCCAAAAAAAACTGGCACTTTCGACAGATTTTCCATTTAACCACTTGAGCCTTTTAGAAACGTGTTAAGGATGCAAATAACTCAATTTCAGTTATTTGTTTTTGGAAAAGAAAAACATTTTACTGCCAAAAATGCAGTAACAGCATTCATCTAGTTTTCAGTTCAGTTGTTGCAAAGGATGCATCTGCTGCTAAAGAAATACTGTCTACGAATATGTTTTTGGATTAATAATTCGATAGCAAAACTTTGGTTTATTTTCTTAGATATTGGTTATATATATATATAAGTTATCCTAGTTACATTTTCGCCACAGGGAGATTCAATGTGACGCCTCACCTTGTAGCAGGTGACCTGGTCCAGAGGCCGAGGCCCTCTGTTGACGGACATGTGGTTCTGCTG
This sequence comes from Poeciliopsis paucimaculata, assembly GCA_903067055.1. Lineage (NCBI taxonomy): Eukaryota > Metazoa > Chordata > Actinopteri > Cyprinodontiformes > Poeciliidae > Poeciliopsis > Poeciliopsis paucimaculata. The sequence goes on along the minus strand of CAEGAD010097118.1, from coordinate 9,770 downwards.
AACTCCAGAGTTGATGTTGTTCTGCGGTCGCTGGATGGGACTGGTGTTGGTCAGCTGGATCAGAGAGAGCGATGAGCGGTTGACAGACGCAGCCTGCAACAAGAAACAAACTCTGGCAAATCAACAACAGCGGCAGCGAGCGAACAGGGTGAAGCAAGAGACAGACGGATTTAGTGAAGCCACAAAGACTCGGGTATCTGCAATTTAAAGCAAGATATTAGCCCAGCTGTTTTATTGCAGGCGTTCCAACAAGCGAGTGTATATTCATGAATGCATCACGTTACCTTGGTCTGAATTTGTGCTTGTTGTGGCAGCGGAGGCTGTTCGGACGTTCCCATTGGCAGCTCAAACCGAGGACTGTTAGAACAAATGTACATATTACCTTTTAAATCTATAAAACGGCCAGATTTGAAAATATGTATCCAAATAAAACACACTTGTTTTTTAATGCAATTTAATCTTTATTTAAAAGGAAAAAAAAGATCTGATAGCTGTAAAACTGTAATAAAGTGGTGGACTTACTGCATAAATTTACAGGCTTTCCCTTCAGGACAGAAGCCCACCAGGTAGTTTACACAGATTACCCGCCGTGTGTGTCTGTGTCTGCAGTCGGGACCTGAGGCGGGAAAGAGTCGCACAAAGTTACAAAGAGAAATCTATAAAATAACGTCAAGATTTCTGGGCACTCTGCAAACATCTTCACGTCTCATGAGTATTTACACATTTAGTCGGAATGCAGCCACAAAAAACTGCGGTAGTTTTCCAGGTCTTACCACAAGACTCTCAACGGGAGTTGGATCTGAACTCTGATTTGATTTAAACCAGTCCTCTCTAGGTGGCAGATCTCCCATCCTAACTAACAGTTGTCCTGTCAACAAACTATCACACAGGAGGCTGGGAATCTCTCCAGCTTTTGTTTCTCTAATCTCACAATTAGAGATTCACAAAATCTCTAATTGTGTGAGATTTTGTGTTGGTCTATCACTCATAATCACAATAAAACAGACTTAATATTCGTGGTTGTAATGTGAAAAGTACAGGTACCAGCACCCCTCCCGAGCCCACTAAGGTGTAAGAAAATGGATGGATGTGAAAAGTACCAAAAGTTCTCCAAGTGTCAACTGGACCTCACCGTGTTTACAGAATCCTCGGTCGTACCACGGGCAGTCTTTGATCTTTGACTCTGGATCGATGTGCAGGAAGGGACACTCCTTGTTGCTGCACTCTCCTGAGGGTTGAAACGCACTCATTGGCATTAAACGGTTGGGTGACCCGACGACCATAGGTCAAGTACAAATCGAAACGGGAGCACGAAACCAACCGAATTTTGAGTAGAAGTAGCACTCGGGCATCTTGGTCATGTCGTACTCGTGGAGAAACTCGCACTGGTCTCCCTTCTTGCACAGGCCTCTGAGCCAGTGTTTACACACCACTGTCTTCTCTCCGCTGATGTGACGGAATGGACACATCCCGCCTGCAAAACGCAACCCGAGGGATTACAACTCATCAGGCAGAAACAATTGGGAAAAAAATTATTTCAACCTACTAATAAGTCTATAGTATTATCCTCATATTGATAAAATTGTTTGCCTTTTTTCCCCCTACAGGCATATTTACAAAACTCTCAATTTTTAATATATCTGTGCCATCTGTCCAACTTTACTGTTGCTCAACTTCTACTTTCAGTAAATGTTGACAGTAAATGTCTTTTTGATGTTTAAATTTGACATGCACATTTTGTGCATTTTAAATGAATCAAATCCGTTGCACATTCCGTTGGAACCTTTTCATATAAACTATACTGTATTTATGTTGAAATTTTGCCCTCACTCTACGGTATTTTTACTCTATATTCAGTTTTTCCCCCCTATATTTTATAAATGATCCAAGAAGGATTTTTAATGTATAACACTTAACACAACAGCTGTTAAGATATCAGAGCTGCTGAGATTAGATTTCTGAACACAGGTCTCTAATGGTGGCTGAGCTGCGAACAACAACAACACCTGGTTTCCTTACCTTTCATACAAGCTCCCCTCATGAAGAACTCACACACAGCTGAGCCGGACTCTGAAAGCAGACACATATCATCACAGGAGCACATGTGCGCCCACTGAAGTTCAGTGTCTGCTAGCTCCTCCAGTGGTTCACACACAAGGGGCTAGCAGCGGTTAGCACCGCGGCACTTACTGTCCATGCCGGGGAAAGGCAGAGGCTGCGCTCCGAGCTGCTGCTCCACAGCAAACTCCAGGTCAAACTTGATGTGATCGACGTTGGCCAGTAACTCCTGCATGTCTGTGTCAGTTTGCAGCTTTCAAACTCAAACAACTGTACGGTTGGTTTTCCGTTAAGCTAACCCGCAACCGAACCCTGTTAGCTAGTAGCTGGCCAGACCCTGGCAGCTAAAAAAGGGTTAGCTAGGCTAACCGACGAGCGAACAACAACCGCGAACCATCGACGTTGTTTTGGTTTGTAGCTCCTGTGAGTCAAAAACAGCCTGGAAACATTAACATGGCTCGTAGCTGTTAGTGTTTTTATTATCGGACGGGATTCTCGCTCCGTGTGAGGAGGCGCGCGCACCAGAAGCAGACAGCACTAATCGATGCGCGAGTTGTTACTATCGACCACAGAGAGCATCGCTCACGAGACGTTTTCATTTCTGGTATTATCGATGTTTTTAAAACTATAAATGTGGATGTTATTTCTTTACCAAATATTCAGTTCGGGTTATCTATCAAAGAAATTTTTTTTAATTTATATTCAATGTTCTAATTATTGTAACAAAATATTATATCCATAAATGTCGCTGTGCAAAATGCTCCCTCTCAATCTCTGCTCTCAAAAATGAACTTTCCTTGTTTAAAAGATCTCTGAGTAAGATGCAGAAGTTAAACGCAATTAAATTGTTTGAGTTAATGGAAGATTTTCAGTTAATTGCCCCCTCTGATTTATTTATTTATTTATTTAGTTAGTTAGTTAGTTCTAGCCTTTGTATCCAATTGGATTTGCTAACAGTAGGAGTTGTGATATTTGTAACTTTCTGTAATGTTTGTGTTGTTTGAGATTGTCATTGTTATTCTTGTATACTCAATAAATAAATAAAAAAATTATCCATGTTTTCAAAAAGTATTTTACAACAGTAAAAACAATAGAATGCATTACAGAAGTTCTCACAATTTTCAATGTTGACCCAAGCTAAAATGCCTTGAGAAGTATGTAATTACATAGGCTATTTACATATTTTTTCTTAACCTTTTCTTTCTATGATAGAAAATCACCAGTCACATAAATAAGCTACCATTATAATAAATGTTTTTTTGATAACGTCTTCTCTCTTGAAGTTAAAAGAATAAGTGTTACTTTAATTTTTTTTTCACAATTCAAATTTCCTTAAACATAACACAACATAAGCACCTCATATGCTTTCATATTTTAAAAAACTAATGCTTGTTTTATTTTATTTTTTTTATTTAAAGATTGCAACAACATTGGTTTGTTTGTGAAATTCTTTTGCATTATTTACATCCAGAATTTTCTTTTTTTTTAAAAAAACATTACATTGCATTATTTTCTGAAGTAGCTTGTCAACACTTCATAACTGTGAAAACAATTCAGAAGTGACATAATATTTGTGATTTATTCAATTGCAGTCTTTATAGCTGCAGGTTCAAACATTTTGCTACAACATTTCAGCTTGTCCCTATGACAAATAAATAAAATAGCTGCGCATAAAATTTTGTATCCAACCCTGTCCAACTAATTGTGGTTTATTGCTTGAGCGAGTCGACTATTACATAGCATGAGAGAAACCCATAATCCTGTTGCCCAGTTCACCTACTGTAGACTAGCAGCACATTATGAAAAAATGCAATTGAAATAATGAGCAAAAAAATGACTAGAAAACATCCCATAACAGACGGATACTTTTTGTACCTGAAATAAAAATCGGTCATAAAATGAAACTGGTACAAAACAACAACTGGTGAATGGGAATATCAGTCAATCAGCTCCCAGTTTGGTTGTGGATTCTGTCACTGCTTCCTCCCCAACATGACTTCTTGTCCACATAAGTCCGACAACCGAAACTTCACCTGTGTAAAACGACAAAGGGAAAAAATGGCCACCACCTGTTTTAAAGACATAATCGAGTGTCTGGATTTGAGCAGCGACCCTGCCTGAGTGTCTACAGTTCAGGAAGGCCCGGCATGGGGAACTGCCCGGCGAAGGCCTCCACCTCCGCCCTGACCTCTGACACCCGCTGCTGGAACTTCCCTCCCTGAGACAACGCCTGGACGAACTCCTTCAGGGTGGCCTGGGGGTCCAGACTTCTCTGCACTTCCAAGGTCAGCTCAATACCTGCAGGGAGAAAGTACGGTGAACCTTATACTTAAATAATGCCTGTTGTGGCGAAGGTCTCCTTTTGACTACTCCAGTTTACCTCTGTGGATAAAATGTGCCACTTTTTTGAAGTCTTTCTCTACCAAACCTCTGGAGGACAGAGCTGGAGAGCCAAACCTCAGACCGCTTGGAAGCAAAGCACTAGTAGCACCTATGGAGAAAAAAAAAAAAAAGAGAAAAATCACTTTTACTTTTTATGTATGCAATGATCTTTTTGGTGCAGTTTTCAAACATCATTTTCTACAGACCAATGTAAAGATTTATTTATTTTTTTAAATTGATCTTTTGTTTACATCAACAAAATGTAAATGACTTCGCAGTCCCAGGCTTTTCCTACTGCCCTCTTACAGAATATAAATATCTATTTCTGTACTAGTTTTGTCTCTTTTATCTTTTGCTCTTTTTGTGAGTGTAGAGGTGGTTGCTCTCAGTTTGACCTCTCCCCATGTTATTTGTAGAATAATATATAATCGTTTACAGAATACCTAGACAGGTGTTCTTGTTGCAAGAAATCGCGCAGGCTTGCAAGACCTTCTCAGCTCGTACGCCATCCGTTTCTTTATTGCGCAAGTCCATCAGGATTAAATGATTGTCAGAACCGCCTGTACAGGAAGCAACAAACAGAAGAAAAAGATCTAGCATGCACAATACCCCGCTATACAAACTCCCTTTTACTTAAATAACTCGCAATTATGGAACATATATTGTCCTAACAGAAAGACTCCAGTCCTCGTAGTGCTACTTTTTTGGACCTATTAGATGCATTCGTTCTTTAACAGAACCGATTCAAATGAATGACTTGCTATCAGGCCTTTGTGGAGATGAATGACATAATAATGGAGGAATTTAGCCATTTCATTAATGTTGTTCATGTTGGATAAGGGAAGCATCTACAGCAGGCGCGTCAAACTCATTTTCAGTTCAGGCCACATCAAAAGTCTGAATGTTCTCAAAGGGCAGGTTGTGCCAGAATATGTTGATAAAACCCATTAAACTGTTAAAATATCAATAAATAGCCGTTCCTCCAGGATTTTGTGATTGTTTTAGTGTTTTTTTGCTATCAATATTGCACATTTTGTGAGGCAGCAGTTACTTAAAAATCAATATTATTTTTTAACAATTTTGAAAAAAAATTGCAGTAAAATAAGAATTTTTTTTTTTGAGATTTGTTGATTTTATGTGAATTTTGCACATTTGTGAAAAACTGGAAGGATTTATTGATGTAATTTGTAGTTTAGAGGGCCACATAAAAAGTTGTGGCGGACCAGATGTGGCCCGTGGGCCTCGAGTTTGACACATGTGATCTACAGAGTGCAGGATGGTAGCTCTCGAGGACATGGACATCCCTGATCTAAACAATGAGATGAAAGTAAATAGAATTAGTTGGAAGTGTTTCCCATTGATGTAAAAATGAAAATAATTTCTGCCTGGATGTTTCTAATCGGCCCAATATGTGCGCGACGCCTACCGGTGACGATCTTGTAGCCGAGGTCCATGAGGGAACTGGACAGGGCTTTGCAGTTAGCAAGAACCTGCAGCTGGTAAGCCTTAAACTCTGGACTCAAGGCTTGTTTCAGAGCCACGGCAACACCTGCCAGGGACAGACATCACCTCAGTGACAGCACTGCTGCTGCTGCTGCCTTTAAAGCCAAGTGATAATGTTAAAAATTGTACCAGCAATAGCATTGTTGTGTGGCCCTCCCTGCAGCCCTGGAAACACAGCCTGGTTGATCAAAAACTCCAAGTTGTACAGCGTCTTCTTGCCGCTGGTGTCCACACTCTGTTCTCCTGGAGAAAAGGGAGAGTCCGTCAGGGAAACAGAAAAAAAACAACCTTTAAAGTAGAGAGGTATCAGTGTTAAATCACTTATTATAAGATGTATTCAAGTGTTTTGGGTCTTTCCTACCTTTCCGATAGAAGATAAGTCCACCACGGCAACCTCGCAAACTTTTGTGAGTAGTTGTCGTGACGATGTCACAGTGATCAAAGGGCGAGGGCACGACCCCGGCGGCCACCAGGCCGCCAATGTGAGCCATGTCCCCCATCAGATAGGCGCCGTTCTCACTGGCGATCTGCTTCAAGCGGGCATAGTCAAGGTTACGGGAATAGCAGGTCGTTCCTTAAAAAGTGGAACCAAAAAAGGTAAAGAAGTGAAGTAAGACAGAAGGCATACACACACACACACACACACGCACACCCACCAACACACACACACACACACACACACACACACACACACACACTCTGTGTTACCTGCAATGATGAGCTTGGGGTGGAACAGCCGTGCAGTTTCTTGGAGTTTATCATAATCGATGTAGCCGGTTTCTGGATTCACCTAGCAGCAATTGCAGCATAAAACGCATAAATCGTCTGTCTTGCATTTGCACTTTGAATTTTTGAGAAACAATAGCAATATGGCATCAGAAGAGGTTGTTGTTCATTGCTGTGTTGGTACATTTATGAACGTATCCTAAAATAACTTGTGGCCACAGATTAAGTTAACCTATAAAAAAATCTGATCTTATTTAACTGCTGCAAGACCTGCAAATTATAGCATTACCTAATGTAAAAAATAAAAAAAAAGTGTAGTAGTCTTTTCTCCTATTTTTTAAAGAAAATTTAGCTACAACAGAGAGCTGTGATGATTAGTAGCCAGATTTTGTGCTCTTATCTGAGCAAAACATAACATTGGTTGTCATTTTTCTTTGTGTCTGAGCTAAAAGAAAAAGTGTCTGACTGCATCTGATGTCTGGATATATACATATATAGTGTTTAAACTTTTCCCAACTGTCAGATAATTAGCATTAGCTTCCAGTAACCTTTCAGGTCCAAATGACACGTTGTGGGAATTATAGACAAACTTATGCTGTTTGAATAAAGTGACAGACAGCACTGTAAAAAAAAGAGGAAAAAAGAAAACAATTTCATCATTGCACAACTAAGCCTTCATGAGTAAAACATGATCTGATGCTTCGACTCACAGGAGGAGTAACACAATTTGCTAATACATATAAAATATTCCCCATTTGCTACTTACGAGCAAATCACATTAAAGCAAATCAAATTAGGGCACTTTTAAATTCCTGGGCAAGGTGTCGGTTCGTTAGGTCTTCCATTTATTGCTCTCAGGCATCATTTCTCCTGACTTCTTTGTCCTCAGTGCACATATGATTGTACTAGTGATACTGACATTGATTGTAGCACTTTGTATTTTCAATCACGCACCAATAAGGCTGTAGTGCCTCTTTTGTGTTGTCAAAGAACTATCACTCTCTCCAGTAAGAATACAATTTATTTATAGCAAACTCAACAAAACACATTGAGAATCAGCTGCCTTGGTTACATAATTAGTGATTATTAATTAGTAATTGGATTGTATTGGTGCAGTTGGTAGCGCTGTTGCCTTGCAGCAAGAAGGACTTGGTTCGATTCCCAGTCCGGCGTCTTTCTGCATGGAGTTTGCATGTTCTCCCTGGCGACCTCTCGTCAGGAACGTTAGCTGGAGTTAGGCACCAGCACCTCCTGACCCCACCAGGGACAAAAGTATAAGAAAATGGATGGATGGATTGTGTCAGACTTGGATTGAATGCATTTTGGACAAAACTTTTAAGGAATCTGAGGATTGTAGCTTGTGCTATGTCCGAATACGTATCACACGATCGACTGAATTTTCAGAAACCTTTTCCTGGGTGTCTAATTGTCCAATTGGTAAGAAAAAAATAACGCATGATCTCAAACCTTGTACGGCATAGTTTCAAAGAAGATGGATGTTGCTGATATTTTCTTCCCACCGGTCATGAAGCCGTGCGACAGGTGACCCCCGTCGGGAAGGTCGAGGCCCATGATCCGACCGTGTGGCTCCACGACGGCCGTGTATACCGCAAAGTTAGCAGGGGACCCTTACGAAGTGAAACAGGCACGTGAGAAGATGGTAGAGCAAATCTTAGAAGCGGGTTGATCAGGATTTCATACCCGAGTACGGCCGCACGTTCACTCCCCATTTCTCAGAGTCCAAACCGAAGACCTCCAGTGCCCTCCTCTGGCAAAGTGTCTCCAGTTCATCATTGTACTCCAGCCCTTCGTAGTAGCAGCTAAGCAGATGCAGTACTTCTATATTTACTGCATGATAAAATCAAATCTACCATAACACGAGCCTCTAACAGCATGAACAGGAAATGTACCTCTGACCAGGAAATCCTTTAGAGTACTTGTTGGTCAAACAGGAGCCAAGGGCCTCCAGGACGGCTCTGCTGGTGAAGTTCTCAGACGCTATCAGCTCCAGACCGTTCAGCTGCTTGTGCTTCTCCTTTTTTATGATAGAAAACACCTAAAAAAAAAAACCAACGTCCAATATTTATCTAGTTTATAGAGATCTAGACTGTCCATTCAAAATCCCGTGAAGACGAACTTCTGAGTCGTTGATCTCCAGAGGCTCCACCATCATTTCCTGGTGAGACTGCCACCCGTCTTTATTCACAGGGTTGCCATTTGGTCGAGGCATAGCTGCTGCTTTTCTGCTTAAACGGTAGAAATATAAACAATAAGTTAAATTTTTATCCCTGTGATCAACAAAACACATGAAAATCTGACAGACACTCAAGTAGTTTTAAGATAATTAGATTTTTTCTGTTGTCAGAAAACTTTTATGTTGATCCAGTTGTTAATTTCTTTCATATTTCTTGTTTCATTTCCTTTGCAACTATTTAGGAAACCTTAATAGATTCATAAAGCCCCATCAGACATTGGGTTTTAGTAAAGTTGAACTGCAAAATAGCCCCAACTGGGTCGTTTTTCATTCGTTTTGTAGTTTATTATTTTATGATAAACTAAAGTAATGCCTTTATTATTTGTGGGAGTCATTAATGGCAATAAATCATGAAGTCTACAGTAGTCGTTGTTCGGTTCTCCAATGATTCTCCACTTTGCCTTGCACCTAATTGTCTTGTTTTACCAGATCCAAACGTTTAGTTGACAGGTAGCAATTTACAAATTAGTCCGCTCAAAAAGCTCACCAGAGGAAAACAAAACAAAACAAAAGAAAAGAAAAAAAAACCCCACAGAGGTCTTAAATTACAAGACCTCTGTGGTCAATTCTTTTCAGCTGACTCGTTACAAATCTGAGCAGCACATGAGCAAAAATGAGACAAAGCCAAAAAAACAAACAAATGAAAGGAGATCAATCTTGTTTAAACCTCTCCGACAATCCACTCTCTCAGGATAGCCATATTTTATAATTATTTATAGTATAAATCATAACGTCGATCGGGGGAAGGTTCTGAGTGGATCTCGGCAGCAGGTGACAAACTGAAGGCCAGCAGGACGCTGAGACCAGAACTCCCTCTTCTGACAGGCTTATCAGAAATATTCACTAA